>LPNX010901238.1:0-26803 GCA_001517045.1 Pseudotsuga menziesii
GATTTAGCTAGTTTAATTTCGTTAATTTTTTGAGATAAAGTAGGCTGACCCAAAGGCACTCTTAAAGTGATTTGGGGAATTTGTTATTATAATTCATTCTCTGTCATTTATCAGGTCTGACAGAGGAGAAAAGAATATTCTGTCCAAAGTGGCTTTTGGAGCGCTCAAATCCCCCCAGGGGGCTCTCTTTTGTCACATAATTTGTAATTATTTTGCATAAACTGTAATATCTTGGTTTCAGCCTGTATAAGGACCAAGAAAGCTATGTTTTATCAGTTATTTTATATTGTAATCTCTGTAATAAAATCATCCTTTGAATAGGCTCTTTCGAGCCCATTCCCCATCCCCCCTGGGGGGATTCGCGTCGGTGCCTTTTTTGTCTTTTCTGCTTATTTCATTTTACTAGAATTTATCTGATTGATAGGGTAGTATATTTGATCTTGTTTTTTTTAATTCCATATTCCATATCTCATTTGCAAAAGTAATCATAATACTTACCCCACGATTTCCCGAGTGACCCGCAAGGGGAAAGAGATTCGTGGTAGGATTAATCAGAAAACCGCTTTTGTGTAGTTGTGTTATTTTCTCATCTTTTTTTTATCAGCATCTTAAAATTAACCCCTCCTTGATTCTTCGATTGAGATCCACTTGGATCGAAAGAGGTTCTTGGAGGCTTTTCTTTTTAAGCAAGAACACTCCTTTAAAACTTATTAAAATTTACAAGACTCCAGTGTGTATGCTCTGCACTTGGCTGCAGTTCGTCCGATCAGTCAAGCTGTATCAAAAGAATTTGGGTGACTAGCATAATTAGGACTCACCTTCCCCAATTAACAAACCATCAGGTGAAAATCCAACACCTCGATCAAACCTTTACGGTGGCAAAATACCCAAAGGAAGCGGGAACCTACTGAAAAGTGACCTCGGGGCGCCGATCTCTGTCACACCCTAACGGGTGCGTTATGAACACAGCCCCAGAGACTCCATTTCAGCCCACATATTCCTTGCGGGTAGCCGTATAGGCTTTGTTTTGGACATACTCCAAGTACTCTCGGGTATATCTGGAGTCCCCCTTAAGCCTAACTTAAACAACTTATACTCCAATTTTAACTTAAAACGTACCAAGATGCAATTGCAAAACATTTATTCTAGACACATGCAAGCACACTGATCTTTTCTGACTCCATTATTAAGGCACTGGTCTTTTCTGCTTCATATTTATATTGTGTATCAATCTTGTGCTTTCGTGTGTATCTTTGTATCTTGTCATCTTGATTGTTTATAGTTAAAGTTTTCAAACTCCTAAAATAACTGATTCAATACAACATCATTACACTAAGAAATCATCCTTAGTAACTTAATAGGGTCTACCCCCCTTGGCTTCGTTAGGAGTTGAGCCTAAATGGAGGAGTCAAGAACAAGGTGACAGCCTTGACTCGAGACTTGCCCCCAAGGACACACCGAGTGGCTTGAAGATTTCTGCCACGTGATCCAGGTGTGTGAAAACGCGGCAACAGTATCCATCTAGGATCACTGGATACTAAGATCCTCTATCTTGAACTTCTTCAAAAGTTCATCTTGCACCCATCTGTGAGCTTGTCATCCTCTATCAACCTTGTAGCAAAGGTTAAGATATTCATCAAGCTCATCATGTATGTGTTATCCCATGGGCGTCTTTTGAACTTGTACAAGGCCTTCTTTCATTTGAACACATGATTATGCATGCCATGTGAATTCACTTCTATTAGCTGTAAATGTTTCTTCGTAGACTATGCCTTCTCTTTGTGAGAAGCCTCATGCTACGAATCTTGCTTTGTATCCCACGATGTTTCCATCTACTGCATGATGGAATTATGAACTTCTCTTCATGTCTCGATACTACGCCCTAACATCATTCTTCTTGAACTGGTCTTCCATTTATTCTTAGTTACTACTTCTTGTCTGGAAGGTTCTGCATCAATGATGTCACTGTATTCATCATATTATTCTTTGTCTTGAAATTTCGTCACTTGTTCTTCAGAACAAGTCTTCATTCTTTTTTTCTTGTAGGTGATTATGTATGCAATCTTTCCTACAAGTCAAATGCATTTGTATGGTTAGAACATTTCATAAAGAATATTCATACTGTAAAATACTTATGCATAAATATATGATCATGCAACTACTTTAGCCAATACAACATTCATCCATATCTCACTGAAACTTTCTAGATGCCTTCCATCTCTACTAGGACAACATTGAGATTGTGCACTAATCCAATATGTCAGCAAAGAGGTTTCATTCTAGATAAGTAGCAATGGAGAGTTGTATAGCACCATGAGCTACTTACCCATCACATTCATATTAGTAGTATACTGTCGTTAATGCAAACATCCTATCATGCATAATACATCAACTGAATATAAACAAATGCATAACAAAACAATATCATTAAATAACAATTAAATACGTATCTTTATTTGTTTCATGGGTAGACTGCTTTTTTATCCTTCAGCTTCATCATCTTCTTGATTCATGGTAGCATCGTTTCTTATCCAAATGATATGGAGGATAAGAAGTTCTTCAAGAATTGAGTTCTTCATATTCCTCATTGCTTGAGGGATCTTCTTTGGATGGCGAGATCTTGATCTTCAATTGCTCCCATCTTCTCTTCTCTTCTTATGATTCAAGATTCTCCTTCTTTCCAAAGTCTGCTGAAAGTAATCACTTCCTTCTGGAACACATTCCTTGATTAAATGAATTCCACGATCCTGGGAGGCCATTCAAGGTGGCCATCACCACTTCTGCATTCTTCACTTCTCCTTCAAATTGTTCATGATTTTGAGAGACTCTTATGACTGCATGGTCTCTGCATTCTAGATCTTCACATTCTTCAACTGGTTTCTTTAGGTCATATTCTGATTTTTGTTCTTCCCTTCAAATAGCTTGAAATTCTGGAAGACCTTCAACAGCTTTGCTTGCAATAGGTAGTGCTCTGTAATGCACGTGTGCAAGCCTTCTATGCCAAAGCTCATTTGGCTCTACTGTTTCATGGATCAAGGCTTGTTCTGGATAGCCCTTCAATTTGTACAAGCCTCCTTTTTGTTCTCCAATCACTACCACATCATCGATAGTCTTTCCTTTTGGCCATATGATGACTTGAACATCTATGAATGCAACCCGCATTCATTTTGCATCAATGCTGAAATGGAGAGAAGGTTCTTTTTGAGTCCTGGAACAAACAATACTTCTTTCATTGTTAGAGACTTACCAGGGTCTAGCTTGTATGAATATTCCCCACTACCTTTTATTGGATATTGGTAGTCATCTCCTAGTTTCACCTTGTGAGGTGATTCATGTTCCAACAGTCTTACAAAGGATTCCTTGAATCCGTCATAAGTTTGGAAGCCCCACCATCTATAAGCCACTCATCACTTCCATGAGATATGTTACCTGTGAGAGATGATATCAGACCATATTCATCCTTGCTTGAAGAATCTTCACTTTCATATCTGGATCTCTTTCTGGATGGTTCATCATCCTTTGCAACATGAGCATGATGTCTTATTTGGCCTTGACAAAGTTCTTCTTGTGAAAGGCTTCTAACCTCGTCTCCCTCTGAAACTGGAACCTCTATACTCATGTAGGTGTCCAATCCATTTTCTTCAGAGAAATCATATACTTATAGGATTGGAATTTGTCAACTTCCGCAAGCTTGTCACCAAGCTGATGTGATATATCATATTGAAATGAGAACCTCAAATGGAAATAGCAAAGGATTAGATCTTACTGATTTGAGGTATCTGTCCTTGTCCTGGAGTTCGCTGATCTAGGGTTTGTCACAGAAACCCTAATTTTAAAAACTTGGAATATTTCAGATCTGATTGGATAAATAGATAGATCTCTTCAAATGGAGCTGTCCAATGTACTCCTTTTCTGAAAACAGTGGAGGGAAGCTCCCGGAACAGGAAGCCCTAATTTTCCAATTTCTTCTGTAGAAATGTCTGTTACTGTTTCTATGATATATCAAAAATTACAGCTCCTATGTGTCTAAAATTTCTCAATTAGGTAAACTCGAATGTCCATGATCCAACACCACAAGGTTCATCAGAATTGGTTTCACCATTTGGGATTTATGATCATTTTCCCAAGGTGACCTGTTACAGGACTGTTCAGAACAGCGAAGTTGTACGGCATTCCATGTGTCACTGGTTCATATTCTGAGTCTGATATTCGGACCACTGAAATTAAAGTTCGTTCCCTTTCTGGGAAATCTTCAAGAATTCTATTTGGACCTTTGTAGCTCAAGATATTACAGATCTCCCCAGATGTCCTGTTCAGGAATGAATTCTGGAAGAGGCTGGAATCCTAACTTGGAGAGATCATATCTCCTGGAGTACAGCGAATCTGAGTCTGATTTTTGGACACAAGATTCATCAGGATTTTATATTCGGTCCCTGAAATTTTTAGCTTCTGATACTTTTCCAATCGTGGACTAAAGCGACTGTAACAAACCTTAGCATTTTTAGTATTTAGGGTTTCTCCTAGCTCAGGGTCAAACTAGGGTTTGACTTTCCTGGATTTTTACCCAACCAAATTTCTTGATCCTGGTCTCTAAAATTTGGTTTTTATGAGGAGAATAACCCTATGCTGGTCTCACTAAAAAATTCATCTTCTGTAGAAAGCCCTAATTTCTGCGTCGAAGACTCAAAATGCTCGGAATCAAATTCCGCTTCGACAGAAAGATGCGCCCTAAGGAGGAGAGTTGTTCCACCTTACTTTTGCTGAAAATATATGGAGGAAGATCCACAAGCTAGGAATCCCTAGTTCCTGTAGCTTCACAATGTCTTCTTCTCAGGTTAGCTCTGATACCATGTTAGTTTTTCATCACATTAAGCTAGCATTATGATCTTAGGATCTTTTCACTGAGAGAATAACAAGCACAGCAATAAAACATAATAAAATCACAAGAGACAAGAGACACAAAGAGTTTTCCTTGGGGAAACCATAAAGGATAAAACCCCGCAACTTCCTTAGAGATAAAATCAGCACCAAAATAGTAAGAGATCTCCCAACAGCAGTGGCCTTCTAGTCCCAATATATTTCCTCCTCCACAAGTGCGCCTCACTTAAGAGAGCAAATGATGTGTGTGATAAATAGAGAGTCTCACTCTCTATTTATATTCTTCCGTTAACTTGAAGTGCACTTAATCACGTAGGCTCAACTTATAATTACTTACTTCATCCTACACCTTAATTAGTATATAATAACCCAAGTGCCCCGAAACTATGGGGACTTACCTAATGACTTGACATGACTTGTTTACATTATAGATCCTCCTGATCGGAACATCGGGGCATGACAACATGACTCAAATACATAATAAAAACATCCCGGAATAAATATCGGGTTGCAATACATAAGATACATATAAGAATACATTTTGAAGTTACATATACACCAAAACTACCTCTACACCATCTACAGTTACACCACTAGGTGGTAGTAACACAGCAAATTAGAATCCACCACGTAGAAACATAATGGGGGATGATATGAAGTTACCTACCTTTAAGGGTACAGGGGCAGAAGGCCCAGAACAACATTGGTTCCTATGTGAAGCCATATGGACCATTAAACAGATCCAAGATGATAATACTAAACTTGTCCAGTTGGCTACTACACTTAGAGAACGAGCTTTAACATGGTATATGAAGTATACAACAGCACAGCCCAGAACGCTCGTACAGGTCAGGACCGCCATGATTAAGGAATTTAAGAAACCTAAGTCTGAGTCACAATGTATTACAGAACTTAAATACATCAAACATTTACCCACAGAGTCAGCATGGGACTTTGATCATAAATTTAAAGCCCTTATAGACCAAGTTAGCTTTGAGTTTGCGTCGGAGCAACAAAAGGAATGGTTCATCGTAGCACTGCTCCCTCACATCATACTTCCACTAATGCAACAGATACTTTGTATGCAGGATGAAGCATTGGAGATGGCAATGAAACTAGAGGCTTCACCTCTAGCTGAGACTAGTACAGGTATGACAAACTTACAGAATCAGTTCGCCAATATCACTTTACAGCTGCGTGAGATTAAGAAAGGAAAAGAGTTTGCACAAGAGTTATGGTGTACAAAGTGTAAAGGATAGGGCCATACTAAAGATAACTATCCAGTATTTGTTGAGTATCTAGCAAGTGGGGCTCCTAACCCCTTAGTACAGACTCAAGGGCCATGGTGTGAAATCTGTAAAACAAGAGGACATAGACCACAAGAATGCCCTTTACTTCAGAAGTATGTACAAACTCCTAAGAACTTATACTGTAACTTATGTAAGTCAGTAGGACATGATGAAAACAATTGCATAGCTTATGATCTCATGATAGACAGAAAACATGACCTCTACATAGTCTAGTCAAAGACATCAGGTCCAGCAGCAGGACTACAGCATGAACCGGCTCATATTGGCCATGGAGGAGGATTCAGAGGACGAGGCCGTGGTGGAGGCTTTGGCCATGGCCATGGACCGATTATTTCTTACAACTATGGAGCCATAGTACATTATGCTGGGGATTTTCAGAACCCTACTATGACATGTAAATATTGCAAGTCCTATGATCATACTATAGAAGAATGTCCTATCTTGATAGCCAAGATTAGGGACCCTAAGCCAGCAGTAAACTAGAATATTCAGCTTATTGCTACTGAGCAGAAAGAACTAGAACCAAGAGTCAATATTGTGACTCGCAGCGGTGCTTCTACCAGTAAGACATCGCATGATTCCGAAAAGAATACAGGTCTGGAGTGGGTGTGTAAAGCCAGTGATAAATCAACACCACTTGACCTGCAAAAGAATAAAGAAACGTTTCAGCAAGCTAAAACTTTCTTTACTGAACCTACACCATCAGGATCACAGGTATTGCCTTGTAGGGGCATATCGCAGCAGCAACATTGTGGAGTTAGTCCTATGCATACGTCATAGACTACCACATCGAGAAGCTGCGAAGAAGATGAGTTGACAGGAAGTGTCCAATCCTTCCTGCGGAGCTGTTTGAAGCTCGTCAAAAATGAGAAAGCTATCGGAGAGCTTCAGTGCATCATAGACCAGTATCAGCAGCCTTCTTCTATGAGCAGTATGCAACATGCTATTCATAGTATTATGGGCCATACAAGAACAGGAAGAGAAATGAGACTCACAGCGCAAATCAGAGAATTCGAAATGGATGAGGTAATCCTAGATTTAGGATCAGAGGTAAATATTCTGACTAAGCAGACATGGGAACAGATGGGTAGCCTTAAGTTAACCAAATGACCTATCCATCTGCGACTAGCCAATTAGCAGAGGGTATCACCACTGGGTCGATTACCACAAGTACCAATTGATATTGATGGAGTTCGTAGCTTTGCAGACTTTGAAGTCATATAAATCATTGGCGATAGCAGACCATATCCAGCTTTACTAGGTATTGATTGGGCAATTGATAACATGGATTTTATCGATTTAAATCAAATACAAATGACTTTTGCGGATAATCAAATTCGATTCATCGCACCGTTGGATCCTTTCCAAGTTCCTCATTATATTGAACCAATTAGAGCAGAGGAAGAGGTGTGTAATATGGAAAGCCTCTATCAGATGACTGCTAACCAGAGTGATTATATTAACCCCACCGTAGAAGGAAATATTAGTTGGAAATGCAAAAGCTCATGTGCATCAGATTCACATGTTGGCTTAGAAAATTGGCAGAATAGACTTTACGAAGTCTCAGCTCGCAGATGTGCGTTTATGACTAAGCCACTGCGATGGATTGGCGTAGAGGTTAAGGATATTCCGTCATTTCATGGCTTAGCGGATTTCAATGAATTTTTACAACAGTTTGAGCAGGAAATTCCTCATGAGCAGAGGATGGTAGCTATTGACCTTGCAGTCAAAGACACACCTCCAAGATGATGGCATGCACATAAGAACATATCGCATCATGGGATGATTTTAAGAGACTGATGGCAATCAGATTTTCTAATAACAAGGAGCCTTTACAGCAGAAATACACAGGAGAAAGTGACCCTAGGTCACATATTAATATTTGTGAATAGAGTTGGTTGGACATTGCAGAGGATGAATGGTTTCACCTATTCATTCACACTTTAGACACAGTCCCAAGGAACTGGTACACTAAGACAGAGTTGCGCAGAGGGACGATTACATGGCCAGTTATGATAGACAGCTTTCTACTCACTTTCACTTTTGAATCTGAGTATCCAAGCATTGATCAAGCTCTAGGTATTATAAAGACGAAGATATTTGAAGATTGTACCCCACCAGTGTATACTCAGCCTGATTGGGCCATCCAGTTAGAACATGCGCTCGAGTGTTACAACTTTACAGAAGAGCCAGGCGATGAGGATGAGAATCCTCGTAGTATCAACATTCCAGAGTCTGAAGGGACTCGTGAAGTTGATGGACCAAAGCTAGAGATTCTAGCTATCACAGAGCCTATTAAGATTAAAAGGATCAATATTGGCACAAAAGTAGAACCAAATTTTGCCTCTATTGAAGACTATTGGGATGATGAAACAGTAGGACACGTCGCAGATCTGTTACATGACTTTCAGGACCTATTTCCCACTAAGTGCACATAGATGAAGGGAATAGTAGGAGATTTGGGAGTCATGCGGATACCTTTAAAAGAGGATGCTAGGCCATTTAAGCAACGTCCATACATATTAAATCCTCGTTATAAAGAAAAAGTTAAATATGAGATTGATAAGATGCTAGAAACAGGCATTATTGAACCAGTAGAAGAGAGGGAATGGGTTAGTCCCATGGTTGTGCAGGAAAGGAAAACTAAAGGAGAAATCAGGATTTGTGTCGATTTGCACAAACTCAACGACGCATCACTTCATGACCCATTTTCGACACCTTTCACTGATAAAGTTTTAGACAATGTTGGTGGATAGGAGATCTACTCATTCACTGATGGCTTTTCAAGCTATCACCAGATAAGAATTCATCCAGAATATCGATATAAGACCACCTTTGCGACAGAATGGGGCTCATTCCAGTATACGGTAATACCCTTTGGTATTAAAAATGCACCAACTATCTTTTCTAGAGTAGTAGTTGTTGTATTTAAGGAATACATCCATAAATTCTTAGAAGTATATTTTGATGACTGGACTGCATTTGCATTAATCGGAAAGCATATAGGATATTTAAGGCTCATGTTAGAGAAATGTAAGCAATATCAGATTTCTCTTAACTTGAAGAAATGTATATTCTGTGCGCCATTTGGTATTTTGTTGGGTCATATTGTTTGCAGACAAGGCTTGATGGTAGATCCTGCAAAGATTTCCATCATTGTAAATATTCTAGCACCCAACTCGGTCACGAAATTGAGGACAGTGCTTGGTCATACCAGCTACTATAGAAAATTCATCAAAGGATATGCAAAGATCACAGCACCAATGGAAAAGCTGTTAAATAAAGACGTGAAATTCCTATGGAATGAGGAATGCCAGCAAAGTTTAGACACTCTTAAAGAAAAGATGGTTACAGCATGTATCTTAGTACTCCCAAATTGGAACAAGCCATTTCATGTACATGTGGATGCATCTGCAATCGCACTGGGGATTGTATTAACATAGCCAAGAGAAGGGGGTATTGATAACCCTATCGCCTACTCCAGCAGAAAGCTATCTACCACAGAAAAAGAACTATACCACTACAGAAAGAGAAGGATTAGCTATGGTGTATGCTCTATAGAATTTCAGGCACTACCTGCTGGGTGCCTCATTAAAGATGTTCACTGACCATTCCGCTTTAAAGTATTTGGTCAATAAACCAGTGTTAGGGGGAAGGATCTACAGATGGTTACTCTTATTTCAGGAGTATGATTTTGAAATTATTGTAAAACCAGGAAAATAAAATGCTGGACCTGATCATCTATCGCGAATAGACTCAGGAGAAGAACCAAGTAATTTAGAGGATAATTTTCCAGATGCGCAATTGTTTTCTATCCAGATCGCAGATGAGTATTATGAAGATATTATCTAGTTTCTCACTACAGGGTGGGAACCAGTTGAGTTTATTAATTAGCAGAAGAAACAGTTAGTTGTGAAAGCATCATATTTCACTTCGATCGCAAGACAATTATACAAGTTAGGTCTAGATGAAGTCCTATGCAGATGCGTGATGCCACACGAGAAAGAGGCCATTATCAGAGAAGCACATTCAGGTACCGCAAGAGGTCATTTCGCAGGAAAGCCAACTACGTAGAAAATTCTAGCTGTAGGATTATGGTGGCCTACATTGCACAAAGTCACTAAGGAGTTTTGCAGATGCTATGATATCTCCCAGAGGGTAGGAAAACCTTCGCGGAGAGATGAAATGTTGCTGCGACCACAGATTACGCTACGGGAATTTGACAAGTGGGCTATAGATTTTTTGGGTCCTATCAACCCTCCAAGAAAACGATCTGGTGCGAGATACATCATTATATGAATAGAATACCTCACCATATGGGCAGAGGCCAAAGCAGCAAGGAATTGTGATGCTGCTATAGATGCACAGTTCATTTTTGAAAACATCATTAGTAGATTTGGATGTCCAGTAATTTTGATGAGTGATTAAGGCACACATTTTCTGAACCACACTATTCAGGCCTTTACGGAGGAATTTCAGACACAGCACTATAAGAGCACTCCCTACCACCCACAAGCTAATGGTACAGTGGAGGATTTTAACAAGATTCTAGAAAATGCTCTTACTAAGATCTATAACATCCAAAGAAATGATTGGGACCTCAGGGTTAATGCTGTATTATGGGCTTATAGAACTACATGCAAGAAAATTATAGGACACACACCTTTCAGGTTGGTGTATGGACAAGAGGCTGTTATGCCTATGGAATATATTATTCCCAGTTTAAGAATTTCTCAAATTACCAAGATGGCTGATGCAAATACGATGAATGACAGGTTCGCACAGCTGCTTGCCTTAGAAGAAGACAGATTCATCGCAGGATTTCATCAAAAAATGTAGAAGGAACGAGAAAAATCTTGGCATGACAGGCACATTAAGAGTAAGATTTTTCAGACAGGAGACCTAGTGCTCCTCTATGGCATCAAGTTTGTTAAGTTTCCAAGGAAGTTCAAGATGCATTGGTTGGGGCCATACCAAATTCAGCAAGTTACAGAAGGAGGTTTCGTTCAGCTCAGCAAACTGAATGGGGAGCTTGTCCCTACTTTCATTAATGGCAATAGGCTTAAGCTTTATAGTGATAGCCACTCCACCTCCCAGTCCTAACGTAGGGAACTAACTGTGCATATGTCCAGTGTAGTTGAAAGGAGACATTGCACCTATAACTAGTCTACACCCCCCCAAAAAAAATGTGTTTCTTTTGCACAAGTTTTGAACGTTACAGAGTTTCAACAACTTGGCGTGAAATATTTTGATTCAGGACGATGCGGTGTGACATCGCAATGATACAATGTTTCCCGTGCCACGTAGACAATTTTGAAAAGGGACAGAGGGCCAGTCACGTCACCTTCTTCCAAGTAGTTAATCTGGATACGACAGCTATCTGTTGCCCTAGATTTGGAAACAATACATTGATTTTCCCATATTTGGTAAATCTTGGTCGAGAACGGTGCCTGTGCACAATTTTCAAAGGAAATTTGATTGGATTTTCAGCAATTAATGAGGATAGAAACGACGAGTGTTGTCTTTTCCATCCAATAAATACTACCGACGGGTCCAACCTAAGTGACCATTGCTTCAGAGATTATCGCCTTCATTATAATTACATGGATCATTCACACAGAAGGGTTACTTTAGTGATTTCTAAGAGTTATAGAGCAATTTGTAAGAGTTTTCCTGTGCAGAGATACTTCAGTTACAGAGTGCTAGTTTCCCTAATTTCGTAGCCATTGCCAGTCCAGAGTATTGCACTTCTTGGTTTATGTCCAAGGAGGAACCATTAGAAGACATTGTGCGACGATTCTAGAGTGGTGGCCTCCTATCTGTTATGACGACGCTGCCCAGGGTTGTGAAATTAGGTGCACCACAGGTCAGATAGATGCAAAGGATGAGGAGTCAAGCTTAGATAGTAGAAGAGTCCATCCCAGAGCAGTGAACAAGAAAGACAAGAAGATCGCTGAAGATAAGAAAACGGAGTAGAATAATGATGAGAAGAAATCTACCAACAAATGGATAAAGAGGAAGGAAATATAAGAGAGACCTATGAACTAAGTTTACAGAAGAATCCATCATTAGTCAAGTGATGCTCGAAGCGGCACAAGACTTTGTCAAAGCTATGGAAAAAGAAGTCGCAGGACTTCGAGAAAGATTTACAAGGACTTCGCAGGAAGCCAAGGAGAAGCTACACCAAGAGAAGCCAGCTTTTAGTGGCTTAAGGACGAGCCACAAGTAAGTGTTAGGGGAATTTTGGAGTAAGGCCCACAGCTACAAAAAAAGGTACTATATCGGGACAAGAAAGTCAAAAGAAACAGTACCTGAAGCGGTCGAGAAGAGAGAGCTCAACCACTGCACTTAAGGCAGCGACGAAGAAAGGAAAAGTAGAAACGGGGCGAGGTATTGAAGACAAAGGACAGAAGGGGAGTGACCAAGGAAGCGACGCCCATACCCACGATCAGCGCCGGGAAGCGTGGAAGACTGCAAAGAGCTGTAGTATGACCAGTAAGCAACAGTTCAAAGTACATATATGCCGACTGTCACAGTTAGGGTTTTTGGGTTACTGTTGGGATAGGCCCACAGTTTTGTAATAGGGTGAGACCTTCGGGCCACCTATTTAATAATGTATTTTGTATTGTGAAGGGTTAGATAGTTAGATAGTTAGATGGTTAGACAGTTAGTTGGTTAGTTGGGTAGTAGATAGAAAATTAGCCAGTTGTTTAATCATCTGTATTATAAGATATTGAGAAAGAGTCAAGCTCTGGTTATGTTATTCAGTCTGTATTATCTTACTCTAACCAATATCCGACTCCTTTAGTATGAATGTAACAATCCGCGGGGATTGAGAGAGAGAGAGAGAGGATATATTGTAAGAAGAAAGTAGAATAGGAAGAGAAGAGATCTAAGAGAGAAGGGCTCCAACTGAGAAAGCGGAGTTTCCCAGAAGATCTCGAGCTGCATAATAGGTTGCAGCGGAACTATATGTACTCTCTCTAGATATAATATAAACACAAGTTCCTGTGGATGTAGCTTCCTCCCTGGAAGTGAACCACGTAAAATCCGTGTGTTGTGCGATTGTTTCATGTGATTGTGTTTACTTATTTTCTATATGTTACCTGTTACATGAGCTTAGTTAATAGTTAATGAATGTGTGTATGTTATCCTTCACAGTAACGTAGAAGGTTGAATGTGAGTTGGATGTGTTAAGTATTCTGCATATAAGTTTATCAATGTTTGATTCAGACCATAATAGGTACAGTGTTAAGTGATTCCTATATATTCAGATCAGTAATTTGAGCGCAGTAGATGTTGATCATGTTAGACTGTAGAGCTTAAGTGAAGTTGTTTAACACCCTTGAGAAAGTAACTGAGCTAGCATAAACAGAAAGAGATCCATTCGACCTTGAGATTTGGAGAGTCCTGTCGAGTCTTACCATAGAATCTATCGCAGCACAGAAAGGCGATATCGCACTGTCGAAGGAGCCGCGATGTGAGATATCTTAGGTAAAGAGTCAAGAAGAAAGGAAAGTTTGTGCATCGTCAAAGAAGCCACGATGCGATAAGAGTCTGTCTCATAGCAGAGTCTGCATGGAAGAGAGATACAACATTATAAAAAGACTCAACTGGTTAACCAGAATCAAGAGAAACCTAGGATGCTACAGAACCTGGTTGAGGACACCTGAGTCTTCGGCCACCCCATCTAGGATCACTTCGGTTGAGACTTCAGGCCGTTCTACAGCCTATTGCCAAAAGGGCCAGTGAGCTAGGGGTTTTGTTGGTACATTACAGTAAACCGGGGTTTTCCCAAAGAAAACCAACATCTATCTCAAAACGGTCAGAGAAATGTTCAAAGGCTTGTAAATGTTTCTCAGTAGTGAAGTCTTTGGATTCTCCATCAAATTTGGGGAGGTACTTGTAATGTTTCGTGGGAAAATCATGGAGGATAGGAGGCAATTGTAATGGTTTGTATTGGCTTGGAAAACTGGGAGAGACCAGGTTAGGCATAATAGATACACTATTGATCGAGGTTTCATGAAGTTCATAGGGGTGACTTTTAACGTTGTGAGCCCCTGGGGAAAAATATGGGTCAAAACCAGATGTACAAGAGGATGCAACACTTTCAATTCATAAAGAAGGATAAATAGGAATATATTCATAGCTCTATTCCGAATGAATCAAACCATAGAAGGATGTTTTGATCAATATAGGGAAGGATAAGAACAAACTTACAAGACAAGACAAATCCTCTTGGAATAAACATAGACTCGAGCATCTTAAACTTTCACCATGCATTTTCGGTCCTTACAAGGGGTCCATTTTTTCTGGATGGAGCCTTCCCATTCTTTTTAACCATTTGACTTCTGGGTCATACCACCAGCAGAGTCACTAAAGTTTGAACCCTTCAAAAGTGGAGTCACCAGGTGAAAAGTGCTCAACCTTCTTGATGTCTGATCATTGTTCACCATCAATAACCAGATCTAAAACCATGTCGTTCTAATCTAGGGAATATTTGTTACATCTCCCCATCTCTTTCTTTCTGACCACCGGTCTCCTCATTGCAGTCACCTTCCAAAATATTTCAGTGGAGTTTCCAAGGAAAATGATACAACCTTTTTCACATGTAAGAATCTCTGCTTGCCCATAGAAACTCTTTATCATTTAATATTTTTCATTCTTCCCGGGGATGATATTCAATCTTGTCTCTGGCAATGACACCAGTTTGTTAACATCGAGATTGAGCCAAAGGTTGCAGAAGGCCTGCTCCCATGTAACAATAGAACCACTTTTAAAGAGAGAACATGCCTTATGCTCTTCTGAGAGGGATCTTTCACCAAATATTAACAATTCCAGATATGTATAAGTGAAACTATAAATTGTTTGTAAAATTGGTTGAAACAAGACATATAACCATTGGCCGATGGAGTCAAGAAGTGTAACAGAAATGAACAGAACTTATGCAGGCGACTTCAACACCGAGGAAAGATAGCCATTAAATCACATTCAAATCATAATTGTCTGGTGAGAAAGAGGAACATGAATAGACCATCAACATAGAGCATTGGAAAAGGAATTATCCATTAACTTTAGAAGAAAGCTTTGGTGAATATCTGAAAGAAAAGATGGAGCATAGCATGTATGAATTTCAAACTATTATACGCTTATTTCAGACATGAAAGAAAACATAATGGAAGAGATAAACTGGAAAAACATTCACATGAGAAAGGAAGAAACAGACTGTAATATAAACAACACATGAATCCCTATGTAAAATCTCGACCTCGACTCTACAATTTTATTAAAATACTCTTGAAAGCATACACAGCAAAATTACATTGGTTTCAACCCTTCCTCCTTCTTCAGGAGGTGTATTTATAATTCTTTAGTGCTGAGATTACTCTCTAAAACAAACCTAAAAAACTGTTTCCAGTCATAATCATGCATTAATAGTCTAGAGAGTGGAACTATTGCCACGATTTACAAATATGAACAAACATCATGGAGCAAGTGGGTGCACTTTGGCCTAAGTGATAGCTTGATGTGTTCGGCTACTGTTGTGGATCCTGAGTATGATGCTCTTCCATTTGTTTACAGGTGAGTCACCATTTACCAGGTTTTTGACCTTTTAGCCAGGCAAATGAGTCAGTATAATGCCCTTGTTCTGTCCAAAGTGTGTGTTTCCACCATGTTTCAAATGCATCTTTCCGCATGGGAACACACTGGAAAGGTATTTTGTATATTTCCCCTACTCAACATCATCCACCACCTCCTTCCTCTCTAGGTAACACTATTAGCTATGGGGTGTATAAGAAGGGCCGCATTGCTCCTGGTTGAGGCAAGCCCATGAGGTGGCTTGTCATTCTTGTACTTCTCACCCCCAGTTAGGTGGGCTCTCCCACAGGAAATAAGGTGTAGCATATATACACCATCCTGATCACCCTTGGTAAGTGGACCTCACAAACAGGGCTATGCGGGCTTTATACGCCTGATGCTCCCATCCAAACAAATGCCTATATAGGGAGCAACCTAGGACTATCTCCTTCTATGGAGGATTTGGGGGCAGCGATGGTATCAGGGGTTCCTAAAAAAACACTTACAGGGAGTAAGTGTCTAGGCACTGCATCATCAGAGGTGCGGGTATCTGAAGGCGGGTGTATCTCTCAAAATTATTCACGTCTGGGCCCTGATGGTTGGTGTCATCCTGGGCATCCAATACCAAGGTGATGGGTGAGTGTAAAATTTTTATCACCAACCATTACCACACCCATATGGAAAAGATTTTCAAACCAAATCACCATCACCAAACTCTTTGAGCTTCTGTGGATTCATGACAAAGCAAAAACTTGGGCTCTGGAAATATGTTAGCTCATCTCCAATGTTTCAAAGGAAGTATATATAAGGCTTTGAGACTGACCTTTGCAATGACTGGTCAACATTCCTGCACTTTCTGTCATCAAGTGTTCTTGGTATCAGCATGTGTGAGGGCACGAGCAGAGTGATGCTTTACCTGCTGGGGATCTAGTCACGTCGTTTCAGCGGTCGCGACACCTTATCATATGCTGTGGGAAATATTTTGGATGCCACCTTGTACAGTTGATCCATGCTGCAAAGCTCATGAAGTCTATGCTCCCATGCTTCCTCACCCCGTGTGAGTAGCGGGTTCACCAATTACTTTCTTTACTTTTGCAGGCCAACTCACACAAAAGCCGCCTGTCTTTATGCAATACGACTCTGCCACATGGATGATTTCACCTGTATGCATGCTACAAATGGCATCAGGGAATCGGCCAATATAATGGGAAGTGGATTAAATGTATGAACATCCCTTCCCTTATCATCTCCACCCTGGATGTGATACCTGCATCCTGGAGGCCTTCTCAGCCCTTTGATTTGGGGAACCTTTCACATCCACAGTCCATGTTTCTTCACTTCTTCTGCTAATTTCTCCTTTCTTGATACAACGTGAAGCTTTGGATCATGATGTGTTCTTACCCGTCGATTGGGACTAACCTCTTCATGCAACCGTCAATCCGAGTGGGTCCTACCACCTCTTTGTGAACTAGGGCCATGACGTTGTTCAAGCTAGTTTGGATCGTGAAAAGAACCTCGACCATAGATCTATTCCCTTCTTTTTCATGACCATTAATATTCGCAGCCAGTACCACTTTTTGCAATAAAAAACCATTACTTCGTCCTTGTTATTCTGGGATGCGAAATCAGTTGGGACCATAGATATGCTTTTGATCTCATCTCCTTCATTGGATGCTTTCGACCTTTAACCCATTTTGTAATCTGGAAAAGTGGCTTTGGCCGGGCATGTTCTTCCTGCGAAATGTTTTGACGTCGTTGATCTGCCATCCGATCAATCTAAGCCTTTGATTATGGATCCTGTTTAATTCCTTTAGTGCATTTTATGTTCTCTTCTTTACCTTGCATATCTGATCCATGGAATGTCTTGCCACTTTCAAAGTTCATTACTCCAGATTGAGGGTGTCGATTTACACTGTCCTTCCCTTAATTTCTGTCGCGGCCTACTCTAGCGGCTGAAAGCTATCTCTTATATGCCATCAACCTCCTTGCAAACTCTAAGGTTTCCCTTTCAATATTTTGGCAGGATCAAACTTCCAACATATCTTCTACACTCAAAATTTTAATAGAGTGCTAACAGGTGTACTAGCATCTTCATCATTGTTGTCATAGAGCTAGGGAATCTAGTCCAAGTGTCTCACTAGATCCAAAATGACTCTTCCTTTCCCATGTAAGTTACATTTATTCCAAAATTTGATGTATTATGCATATGGAAAAATGTATTAACCTTACAAATCATCCAATAAAATTTAGTATTCCCATGGATTAAAAATTACAAGAGGAGGTTTCCATTTGGTACCAAATTTCTAGCTTGTGTGGGCCCCATAGTCTCCATGCGTATCCATGATCAATTTCCAATTTGATTTTACCTTGTATTTATTTATTTATCTCCTTTATTAAATATTTATTCAATTCTAATGTTCAAACACAATTTATTGTCCCCCTTATTCCAAATCCCAAAGCTTCCACCCCAAACCTAGGAAACTAGTAATTTTCCTCCCTGGCAATTATTTGACCCTTAACATCAATTTCACAAACTCTCATGAATATGGAAAATGTGACTAGGCCATAGTGACTCAATGGAAAATTTGGGACATGAAAATCTAGACCATATCTATAAAATAATTTCCTTAAAATATGACTACATCAATCCTACAACGGATGGGAACCTGAGCTGGAGGAGTACTAACTCATGCACATTAGATTCAAGAGAGGCATTGGAAAATTGGAAAAAAATATTACATGAAGTCTCCATGAGGAGATGCGCTAGGATTACCAGGTCTGTGTGATGAGTGGAGAATCAGTCAAGGGATTTACCTACTTATGAGGGCTTACCTCACCTTGCAACCTTTCTAAGTGAGTTTGAAAGACCAGTAATAAAATCACAGTGCTTCTCTGCGTTAGACTATGTGATGAAAGTGAATCCCACTAGATGGTGGGGTACGCATAAGCAATCCATATCAAAATGGACACAATGCAAAATATTGTTGTAATTCATATTCGGATAAGAAGTCACAATCTTGAATCAAAAGTACACAGGGCTATCGAACCCTGTTGAACATCTCAATCAGTGTCGCACAACATTTATAGAATACATGTGATAGGAATGGGTCCATCATTTTATGCACACATTGGAAATGACACCTAAGAGCTGGTATACATCCATGTAGTTGTGGCAAGGAACTCAGGATTGGGATGAGGTGGTTAAATAATTTGTGCACACCTTTGCATTTGCTGATGAGAAGTTGATAGTTGATGTTGCACTTCAAACGATAAAGGAGAAAATATTTGTTGAAATCCCTATTGAATTGGAGAATTTCCACCAGTGCAATGTGACCATCCAATAAAGGATGGCTTGCTACAATATCATTGGAGACCCAGCTAATGATCCTACCAACATTAACATAACAAAATCAGAGGGTACACGTGAGGTCGAAGGAATTGGTATTTCGAGCGAACAATTCCTTCAGCCGTTAAAAGTCAAGAAAGTTAACATTGGTTCACTGGAAAACCCAAAGTTCACCAATATAGGAGAATATTGGGTTTATGAGACAATCACAAAGACCACATACCTGCTGCATGAATTTCAGGATATCTTCCCTACCAACTTCTCAGAGATGAAGGGAATAGCAGGAGATATGGGGGAGATGAAAATATCCCTAAAACCAGACGCAAAATTAGTTAAGAAACGACCTTATAGGTTGAATCCAAGGTACAAAGAGAAGTTCAAAAGATGATTTAGATGAAATGATCAACGCAGGAATCATTGAACATGTTGAAGAATCAGAATGGATCAGTCCTATCATTGATTCAGGATAAGAAGAAAACAGGTGAAGTCAGAATCTGTGTTGACTTAAGGAACTTAAATGATGCATTCTTGCATGATCCATTCCCAACACCATTCATATATGAATTACTTGAAAGCATCGGAGGACATGAGATGTATTCATTCACCTGCAGATTTTATGGCTATCATCAAGTCATAATAGAGAAGGATCATCGACAAAAAACAACCTTTGTCACATAATGGGGATGCTATCAGTATACGGTAATGCCCTTCAGACTCAAGAATGCTCCTACTATTTTTTCAAGAATAGTAATTTCTTCTTTTAAAGATTTCATATATAAATTTCTTGAAGTCTTCTTTGATGATTGGACTATGTTTGGTCTAGTAAGATACCATATTGAGAATCTGCGCATGATGCCAGAACGTTGTCACCAGTATCATATCACACTTAATTCAAATAAATGTTTTTTTTTCACACCATTTGGTGTATTGTTAGGACATGTCATGTATCATGGTGGAATTTTGGTCGACCCAGTGAAAGTTGTGATTATCCTTGACTTACCACCTCCTATGTTAGTCACACAACTTATATCAGTGCTAGGACATACATGCTATTACAGGAAATTTATCACAAGATATGTAGAGATAACTGCACCTATGGAGAAACTTTTGAAAAAAGATGCAAAGTTCCAGTGGATAGAAGCTTGTTAGGAAATTTTAGACAAGTTAAAGAGAAAGATGGCCACTATGACTATACAAATATTTACTGAATGGAAGAAGCAATTCCATGTTCATGTCGACGTGTTGTATTTCATGCTCGCCATAGTCTTGACACAACTAGGTGAGGGTACGCTTGACCACCCTATTTATTTTCCCAGTAGAAAACTATCGGCGAAAGAGAGAAACTACACGACGATAGAGAGAAAGGGAATTGCCACGGTATATGTGTTGCAAAATTTCTGACACTATTTGTTGGGTGCAAATTTTAAAATGTACACTGATCATTTGAAATTAAAATACCTGGTCAATAATCCAGTGCTGGGTGGGAATATCTATCGATGGCTCCTACTGTTTCAAGGATTTTACTTAGAATTCATTGTTAATCCTGGTCGACTGGATGTAGGGATTGATCACTTGTCAAGGATATAAAGTGGTGAAGAACCAACCATCCTGGACGATAACTTTCCCGATGTGCAATTATTTGTGGTTACCATGGTTGATAAAAAAATTGAGGCTATCATTCACCTTTTAAGTACATTTTATGCAAATGAAGGATTCACCACTGTGCAAAAGAAACAGTTGGTCATCAAAGCAGCTAATTATACGTTAATTGCGGGGAAACTATACAATATGGGCCTTGATGAAATAGTGTGTCGATTTGTTTTGGACCACGAACGATAGTGGATAATGATAAAATCACAATAAAACATGTGGATTCTTCTATTGCAACACTCTCTCTCAACTATTTCCAGTTTTCACACCATATTCATGCCAATGGAGGGATTGCGCTTTGGGTGAGCTATTGATATATTTGGGGAAACTTATAATGCCCATTATCTTATTTTCTAATTTAAATTCTTTTTATTTCATGTTCAAAATACTCTTAAGTCGAAATACCCAAAAGAACTCATGTAAAAATGTTGAACAATGAAGAAATAATGTCATTTCCCCAATATATTGTTGTGAACCATTGTAATTCTGATGATTTTGAATTTGGAGAGCCTTTAATTTACACTTATGATTTTAATCATTTAAATATTCTCTTTTATTTATTATCATAAATTTTCAATTCTAAATCCCCAATATTGGTATGTCAAAATGACTTTTAATAAGCAAACAATGACCATTTCCACTCTATTTTGATATATGCCATGGTAATGATTATTATTTCGAATGGAGGAATGTATCTTTGATAAATGTATGATGAATGGACTGTAATTAATTTTTACTTCAATTCTCATATTCAGTACATAAGCATCAGAATCCATTTTACTCTTTTTAATTGCATTGAAAGAAGATTTGGTGCCTTTTCCCCAAGGGTCGAAATTGTGATTTTAGGAACTGTTTGGGATAGAGTCATAACATTCTGTATAAACTGAAAAATGATGAAAATTAGGCATTACAAATTCCCCCCACTCATCCCCTACCTATTTTCAGTAATTCGAGTGACTCTGGGATCATTTGAGAAGCCATTTCCAGCAATTACCCAGGGAGAAGTGGAGCCCCAAATTGTTAGTAAAGACTCCTACTTTGAACAGAACATTAAACAAGTTTTCAGAAGTAATTTAGGGGTCATAAAACATCCCTATACATATTATTTAATTTATAATATCATTCATGTATGTTCAGATAAAATTTTGGATCATTTGGGCCCATTTGGAGGTCTAGACATCAAAACTAGTTAAGCTCAAACTTGGGGAAAAAGTGAAATAATTGGTCATTTAATAAAATTTCAAAAGGCACATTACAGTGGTATCAGAGCATGATATTGGCACCTGATTTGGTATTATATTTATGAATATAATAATTCAGGGACCACAATTATATATTGAAACCAAAAGTGCTTTTGTTGAAGAGGGAAAAAAAAGTAGGAGAAGGCAATTTTTTTGGGGAAACTATGACTAGGGATGAAAAGGGAACCTCATATGATGGTGAGGAGATAGAAAAAATCATGGAACCTATACTTGAAGACATGACCAAGAATATTATGAAAGGATTCAAATTTTTGGCTATCCAAAGTTGGAAAAAATATATTTATTTTAAGAAAACCAAGCAGGAAAATGCATCAGCTTGCTTGAAGGAGCAAAAGGAGAAGAGCCATGAACCACCTAGTTCTGAAATAGGTGAAGTAGAAGAAGTAGTGCATGAACAGGATCAAAATTCACTCCCAAGTGACTCTGAAAATAATGAATAGACATCACATAATTATGAAGAAGTTTCTATTTAAAATACTAAAGATCATTTTGAGACACATTCTACCTTGGATATGAAACAAAGAGCATCTACTGATGGATACTTGAACTATGAAATAGTACCTACTGGTGGGTGATCACACCTCTATATTGGTGACATAGAGATAACTTATAAAGTGTTTCTGCAAGCCAAACTTCCATTAAACATGAAAATTAATACCTTGTAGTAGTTGAAGAAGAAACAAGATCAACTTCCCCATCACCTTTTGAGCTTCATGAAGTTGGTCCAAGCAAGAAGGAAGAAGATGAGGAGGTTAACTTGCAAGAGCCTCATTTTCTTGAAGGGTCCTTAAATATGAATGAAAAATAAGATCCAAGAGTCCCTTAGAATACTCCATGACACTGAAGCACTAGTATCAAATTCTTGTTGGAGATCTACTTCCTTGGAGGAGCCATCCTTCCTTGAAGACATGGAGAAAATTCAAAGAGAAATGTGCAACATCAAAGGTAATTTCATGTATTTGATTTTTTATATAAAAAATATCAATGAGAATAGTGCATGGTTACATGAATACTACTTGAATAATAATGAAGTTATTCATAAGCTCATAATTCAAAATGAGCAACTTCTTGAAAAGTTGCAAGACACTTGAATTTCCACCTATGTTTCAGATTGTCAAATGGTAGATTGTTTGGAGGATTATCATGACATGGTGGATTATGAGAAATGTGGAAAATTGACTGTTCCTAATGTGTTTGAATATTACCTTGAAGATATCCAAACACTTGATGTGGTGGAAGAGGAACTTGAATTGTCTCTTGATGAATGTTATGCAATTTTTAAAGAAGAGCATGATTCCTCTACATTGGAACCAATCTATGACAAAGGTTTCACACTTTTGAAGGAGATGCATGATAATACTCATATGGATCCTTTCCATGATGAAACTTAGGTGCTTTTTGATCATTTTTATGAGTTAGTTCATTATCCTACATCCTACAATTCCATGTTTTGCAGCATTAGTCTCAATGAAGTATGAGTGAAAGGGTTCTTTTTGATGGTGCCACATGAGAAGTATAAAACTCCTAGATTTACTTTTTATGATGATATACTTGGAGAAAATTATTATTCACATTTTCAGCAGCATCCTTTTTTACTTTATAATGATGCACATCTACATGGATGCACCTATGATATGCATTTGAGTCACTTGAAGACTCATGGTTTTTCTTGCTCAACACTTGGTTCATTTGATGTTGGAGGAACTTCATCCAACACTGGGGTGAATAGATTTATGATTGGAGAACATTTTTGTTTCCAGACACATACTTTGTTACATCTTTATGATTCTCTCATTCATGTATGTATGGGTGAGACTTCTTTCAGACATTTCAAGTCTCCTTGTTTCTTTTTCTCATTATTTGGTTTAGATTTTGGTGGAGATTCTTTATTTACTTCTTGGATGAAAGAATACATGGATGAATATTTTGATGCATATCAAATCCTTTTGGACTAGAATTATAGGACATGGGATTCTCAATTATGTCATTGGAGAATATTTGATTGATCACTTGAAGCTTGTATGCACTTGGCAAATGGTGGTCTACTTACTTGGAGGTATAAGCACTTTCATGATTTTTTGATGCGGCACCTCCTTGATGTACATTTTTATTATGTTATTGTGTAATTTGATGATATATATTATTTAATCATTATGTTTGGAAGAATGCATACAAGGAAATGGGATCCCAAAATTTTCTTTCCTAATGGTATGGGTTGGAGAGCACTCTCAAGTGTTGCAGTGCAATACAAGAAATGGGACCCTCGGGTAGTTTTTAGTCCCATTGATTTCAATTTTTTTGGGAAACAAGAAGTATGGGAGATGGATTCCCCAATTAATAAAGTGATTTTAATCAGAGTAGTGCAGCATTAAGAATGGTGTTTCCTCTCTCAAATATTCATGGAATCTCAAAGACTCAAAGTTGGGAACCTTAGTGGCAAATTCAAAGAATCATACAGAAAGCAAGTTCTTCAACACCCATGTTTGAAATTGCTTGAGGACAAGAAATATAGGGAAGGGAGTATTTTTCATGTCCCAAATTGTTCAATGGGTCACAATGGCATAATCACATTTTCCATATTCATGAGATTTTTTCAAATTGATGCTAAGGGTCAAATAATTGCCAAGGAGGAATACTATTAGTTTCCTAGGTTGGGGGTGGAAGCTTTGGGATTTGGAATAAGGGGGGAAATAAATTATGTTTGAACATTAGAATGGCATAAATATTTAATAAATGAGGTAAATAAATAAAATTTGAAATTGAACATGGACACACATGGAGACTATGGGGCCCACACAAGCTAGAAATTTGGTACCAAATGGCAACCTCCTCTTGCAATTTCGAATTCATGGGAATAATAAAGGTTATTGGATGAGTTATAAGCTTAATAAATTTGGCCATATGCATAATAGGTCGAATTTGGGAAGAAATGTAACTAACATGGGAAAGGAAGAGTTATTTTGGAGCTAGTGAGACACTTGGACTAGCTTTCCTAGCTCTATGACAACAATGATGAAGATGCTATGACACCTATGAAAAAAATCAGATATGAAGGATGAAATATGACATATATTATATTTCAAGTATAAATATACCATCCAAGAGAGATCTCATGTGAGTTTGGAAAGCTCAATGGGCTCCTACTCAAATTTGGGGAACGTGGAAGGCTAGGAAAGAGGGGACACATGTCAATCCATGAGCCCACGCCCTAATTACAATTGTATTGAGTTTATGGATGGATTTGGAACATTATAAGGATAATTATGTTTATAAATTACAGGAATCAACCAAGACAATGGCTTTTTATCATTTGATAAATTGTCATTTGTGAATTGTGAGAGCTAGTGAATGACTAGTTTTCTTGCCTTAGCCAATTTCAAGGGTGAAAGATTCCCATATAAGTTGGTGTTTGGAGAGGCCACTCAAGTATTTCATGGATATTTAATGGAGCCTTGTTTTTAGGTGTAATATATAGGAAATCATGTGGATTCTTCTATTGCGGCACTCTCTCTCAACTATTTCTAGTTTTCACACCATATTTAGGCCAATGGAGGGATTGCGCTTTGGGTGAGATATTGATCCCTTTGGGGAATATTATAATGCCAATTTTATTATGTTTTGATGTATATTCTCTATATTTCATGTTCACAAGACTCTCAGGTAAAAATACCCAAAATAATTCAAGTAAAAATGTTGAACAATGAAGGAATAGTTGTTAGGATATTTAGACACTTAGGAGTTAGTTAAGATCAACTTGTGTAATATATCTCTTAGGTAAAAGTGTGTTTCTTTAGTATGCAATAGTATGCATTTGTAAATATTCTAATCCGATGGTCACGATATGTTCTATTCATAGAGTGATCCGACGGTTCAACTTCTCTTAGATCATACCTACCATTGATCCGTGGCTTAACACCCGTTTGGTCTATCATCTCTATTTAAAGAGCATAGAGGGTCCTTGGCTAGTTGATTGATTATGAGAAGCTCATGTAACTTTATTTCTTTTGCATAATAAATTGCTCCAAGTAGTTATTTGGCTGGGGCCATGGACTATTTCCCTCTTGAGGGTTTTAACCACGTGACAAACATTGGTGTGTTGATCTGTGATATATTTGTGTGAAGCGGTTGCTAAAGGTGTTCGGTCTTTTGGGAGTACCCTATGTACCTGAACATCGTATCATAGCTTTTATGAAGGGCCGCTTTCAGTTTTGATCAAGATCTGGAACTAGTGTTGTCGAAACTTTGAAATGGTTTCTGGTTCTATATTTTCTATGCATTTTTGGCATATGGGAGCTATTCCATTACGTTTGGAGCATTGCTTCTATTGGGAAATAGTTTTCATTTCACCGAAAACCGTTTCCATTTGCTCCAGAAATACCCATTTCGGCAAATCTGAAGGTATAATGTTACAATGACGGATTTGTTTTTTGTAAATATCTCATATTTTATCAGTTTATTATTAGATATTTTTTGTTTTAGTCTCGGACTGTTGCCTTCCATGACTGCGTATGCTCTTTGTCATGCACCTTGCGTGACCATGGTGAATCAGAAACAGTAAGGGAAAGTTTTTCTTTTCTTGTCTTCTCGGCATGTATGCTCTTTGCCATGCACCTTGTGCAATCATGGAAAATTAGAAACAACGAGAAAACTTGAAAACATAGAATTTTTGTGTAAGCTAACCAAGATCTAACCCCATTGTGTAGAAAAGTTTTTTTTTCATTTTTTTTGTGATTTGCAGGAAAAGAAAGAAAGCACAGAGAACGAGAGAGAAGAGTAAA
>LPNX010901251.1:0-51794 GCA_001517045.1 Pseudotsuga menziesii
GTTCTCTTTCTTCTTCTTCCGGAATTGAATTGCGTGGTACACTACTTTCAGAACTGTGACCAGTGGAATATTCTTGGGAAAACGGGTTTCCTCGGCCAGCCATGCATTGGCGGCCCTCCTTCTAGCGCCAAAACTGTTGAGGCCTGGAAAATCGCAGGCGGCAACAGTAAGGGATTCTCCCCAATCAGCGTTCCCAACTAGCCCGCTGACTGTTTGGTATAGGGAATCCGTCCGGCTTACGGTCCGGCTACCGTAGGTCAAAGTAACAACAAGGGTTTACCGGTTGCGGCCCGGTCCACCGGAATTTGTATTTTGACTTAAAGGAATGATATGCACGTGTCTAATTAAATGCAGGCTGGCTTAAATGCAGGGGGCGGTCACAAAGTGATGCGCAGGTTCTTACCTCTCGTCTTATGCCCACAAGCAAACAAAACAGATACGAACAGAAATAACTAACTATCTAAACTATCCCTAGGGAGCGAGGTTATCATCTTAACTGAGCAATATAAAATCACATATGGTAAGAAAAAATCACAGATAGCTGATACTTTTCCCACAGCACATGAAAACTACAAATATTCAAATAACCAGTTAGCCGATCATTCTATAACAACAATTATTGCTCATAGTGCAAATGCATCCCAGGAAAGACTGCAAAAATAATTAGCAAGAACTTAGGTTCCAAACATCAAATATCCTTACAGCGCTTGAAATACAGCTGAATACGGAAAAGTTCTTCTTCAGCATTATTCATTGAATAGCATTGGTACATTTCACTACTTCACTCTTTCCAGCAGACAAAATTGCAGTTTACTATGCAAAACAAAATAGTTCCTCTTACAAGTCAACAATTACAAAATTTTCTAAGGGAAAAAGCCTTCCTTTCATCGAGCTTCCCATTATTTAAACTACCACTGATCCCTCCTCGGTTCCCTCAACGCGTCTCTTCCTTGTCCTTGACGATTCAGTTTCTTTCCTGGTCGTTTCACCTTCTCCATCATTTCTACAGGCGTTTATTTTCTGACAGTAACCGCAAAAAAGAAAATGTCCCGTCGGCGCCTCGGTCCTTCGTTCTCGTTGTCCTTTCCGGCGCGATGCTCTGCTTCGGCGATTCGTGAGATGATCTCTACATACAAACTTGGTGCATTATCCATTGAATTTAAACATTAGGCATCCATAATTTAAAGAAATATAATGATATATTCACAACGGGCTAGCCTAGTTCATCCGGGTGAGGAAATGAGGAAGCTCGGAACGGCACCGAAAGGGTAACTTGGCGGTCGGGCAGCTTTTAGATCGGGTGAGACAAGGTTCTTACACCGATTGGAAGAAGGATCCAGGAGCCGCAACGGCGGAGGAGTGCCAAAGAGGGGAAGTGAGAACGTGGGCGCCATAGGAAATCGGGTGGTGGCGGGAAGTGGGTCGGAAGCTAGAAGATTCTGTCACCCGCAACGGCGGACGGGACGCGAGTCGGTGGCGGGCGACGAGGTAAAGGAAAAGGTTCGGGTGGCAGTCAGTAAGTCGGATGTCAGGTGACAGCGGATCGGAGGTCAACTCCTATCCTCGGGCCGCAACGGCGGGCGAACCAAAAAACATAGCCAGTGATTTACACAGCGAGTCGGGCGTCGGGCGTCGGGTGGAAGGTTTGGTCAGGGAGCCGCAACGGCGGGTGACGTGAGGTTCGGAACTTCAGAAAGAGGCCCGATCCAAAGAGACGAACTAGCAGCGCTAAGGCTCAAAGAAGGCCAAAAACCAAAAACGCTAAGGTAAACCCTCACACTCTTAAAAGTGTTAAAAACCCGAACGCAACCAGCCAACAAGACGGAAACGCTCAATCTTTAAAACAAGAAACTCAAAGACGCCAAAAATTCATCCTTAGATTCAAATCTATCAAGATAAGGAGGGGTCCCATAATTGAAGTAAAAGACTGAAGTCGGGGAAAAAGTTGCGGCAGCAACAGGTTTGGGAGGACAGTTTCTCAGATATAGGGAAAACCAGCCATTTTCATCTTAGTGTTGAGGATGATTTGGTGAGGGGATGACATGATCTACAAAACCCAGCAGCGGTTTGGCACAAGATCAAGTGGTCTAATATTTATATTTTTTGGTTTTTTATTATTTATGGGATGTTAATGTGAAAATAAAGAAAGCAGATGCCAATGGATTGAGATATGGAAGAAAGGTACTAACCTATAGATCTTACCTAGAAATCCTTGTAGATGCCTTGATGATGATGATCCCTGCTATCTAGGTCAATTTGAGAAGCTTTGAGCAAGTTCTATGTCCAACGTTTTGCTCCAAGAAGTCAATGCACCCTCTCTCCTGCACAACAAATGTCAACCATATCAGATTTGTTGCATCATGAGAAAAAAAAATGCTACAAAAAAATAGCAAGAAGAAATCATAGATCGCAATGACACTAATGAAAACCCCTTGATACACGCGAAGCCAATCCAAGCGAGTTGAGGAGCCCCTGCAAAAATTCCCAAGCTGAAGTCACCCTCTTGTAGACAAGACAAAGATTCCCCAAAAAATATAGATCTTGCAACAATTTCTTGAATGCTAGGAAGCAAAGGACTTTCCAATCACCATCTAAGAACACCAGATGCAAAGGAGATCCAAGAAATATCCACAAGAAAAGTTTTTCTATTATCCAGATCCAAGAGCCAAAGACCCCTTACAAATGAGAAGCTCTCTCCTTTAAATATGAATGAGAGAACCAAAATCATAACCACTTTTCAAATGAGTGGCTAATATTAAAAGATACAAATGTTCTAATCAATGGTTGAGATGATCTCAACATACAATACATGGATCAATATAACAATATAATATAAAAGTAGCCTAAACCACCCTAGGAGAGGGGATCCCACTCAACAAGAAATAAATGAAGCACATGGTGGGTCCATGGAGTATTAACTAACTCCCTCCTGGTGTCCCCATGGCACAATAAAAATAATATAAATTTTAAACTGTGAAATTGTGCCTCCTTGAGGAATTCATGAGCCTCCAAAAGCTCCAGGAAATAACATAAAATGCCTGAAAAATAGATGTGGGTCTATCCAGGAGTTGCAACTACTGGAGAAGGTGTGGAATACATCACTCTCATCATCATAACTCATCCTATGCCATTTCCTTGTCTCAGTAGCCCAAATCAAAATTTTCAGTAGCCATTTAATTATTTTTTAATTTGCCTCGGAGAATGTGAACCTGCTAAAACAACCTCCTAAGGTGCCTGCGTTATCCAACTGAGCCCACCAGGCTCTCTGGGAAGGGGGTACTATGGTACTATCAAGTGGTTGGACCCCCTATGCCCCATACAGTGCCCTAAGAGATCCAACAAAATCATCTCCATGTCCAGACCTGCCCTCTAGTGAAGCAAAACTGCACCAGAAAGGTAAAATGAGCCTGATCATCTCTGTAAGTACCTGGAACTGAAAACAAGTTGTCTCACTGGACTCAGAAAGTCCAAATCCATCTAAGGTATATACTCATACCCTCTCAAGGTCTCTGCCTAATCATCTACAATATCAAATAGACAAAATAATAACCTGTAAATGACCAGACACCAATAATGTAACTCAGGCTGACATCCATCTACTGCAAGTGTTAAAAGGATAAAACATGCTCTACAAATCTTTTAAGTAACAATCATAACAAATAGCAATCACTTCACTAGTGGTACATCAACTAAATACATATATAGGGTTTTATTTATTATAACTCAGGCGATACTTTCAAGACTATACTCACTTCATAGTTGTAGTCAATTTGCTAGTGAAGGGTGAAAGCTAAAATTCATAAGGTTAGGCCAAAGGATGACTGCCCGCTCAACACTGTGACACTTTGGATATGGAAAGGGGATACTCACCATAGCCATATGTTGGACAAATAACAACAAAGGGGATGGGAGTGCCTCACAAATGGGTGAACTACTTCAGAGGTGCTTACTCACCTTGACAAATGCTCACAATCCAACTCAATACAAGAAGGGCCAACAATATTTAGATATAACTCTTAGGAACCATTGCTTTTTGGGCCTTTGATTTTCCATAGCCTTTGTCCATGTATTTTTATACGAACTTTTATCATTTAGGCTTTATGCATTCATGTATGTTAAAAAATACTACTTTTCACAAATGTTTTAAGATATTTCATTGCAATATTTTTCAGAGCCAATTTCATTAGGCTAGCCTTGCATTCACGTATGTTGAAAAACACTACTTTTCATGAATGGGAATTTTTATATGATATTCATTTTATTTCCAATGCTAGGGAAAGGTCCTCCATGCCACGAGTCAAGTAGTAAATCGGGCTAAAACACAACATGAAGGTAATGGATGGGTGGAGACAATGAATAATGAAACCAACACTAACCAGCCAAAGTATGGTGGGAATGACTACCTCTATTCTCCCTAAGGAGGGTAAAACCAATGAGTATAGATCAAGAACTTCCAGTTTTTAGGAGGGACATCATTACATAATATAGATACATCCAAGTCCACATATTTATATGACCGCCAGATCATGATACTAAATGCTAACACATGTCACAAAAATGAGTATAAGAGCAATGATAACCATAACATAATATAATATAAGCTGAGTCATAATCACGCAAATAATCCATCTGAATCAATGTCTCTCCAATGAGAAAACACTGATGCAAATATGGGCACTGCTAACTGCTCCGCACATGGCTAAATAGCTACACCAGTCCTCAAATCTGAGTGTCCTAAGACTCATTCCTGGCATAGGAGAGTACTATAGTCCATCAAATAAATAATGATCCATCATAAATGCTCATCTCAGCATCTCGTATGTAGGGGAGCTGGCTAAAAAATGTACTGAATCTGAAAAATAGAATATGGTAGCCCGGCTACGATATATGTGATAACATCTGGCTCTAGCTGGGACAAGTGCTCTGCTGAATAGAGTGCTTGAAAACCTCAGAATCTTTGGTCCTCGTACTCCGCTTCTCGCAACCTCGACCAATCCTTCCAGCTCTGCAACCGCTGCTAAAATGTCACCAACTACCTACAAAATGCCCAGAGCTATACCAAACTCATAGACTAGTCATCAGAACAATATGTGGATAAAATAAAGTACTGAAAATAAAAATGCGTGAAATGGAAAAGCAAAAAATAAATCTAATCTATAACCATAACTTTTAAGAAAAGTTTGATTTTTATTGTGCAGAGAAAAAAAATGAACTCAAGAGTAAACTAAGAACTTCAAAAGGCGAGGTTCAAGAAAAGATACAAAATTCTAAGCTACACTACTACCTAAAAGGCTTATTCAAGTCCTACCTACCCTACTCTAACCAATTTAGACAAGTGTTAGGTAAAATCATAAATCCAATGCAACCACTTCCTGAAAAAATCTATTGAGCTTTATTTACAGTTAATGATATAATACGTCAAAAATGGCTTGTAAGTACTGTAAATGAAAATTGAAGCCATTATAACTTCTTGTTTGAAAATCAAAGAAAGATATGGATCAAGAGAAATGAAATCATGTTAGGAATGAGATTGAATTTTTAAAAACTCATCCATCAAGATGTTGATAGGGTCATAAAAGATGTGCGAGTTTGTTCTTGATGGAGGAAGACAATATGATTCATGACTCAGCCACTCAAAATAGTTCTTTCTTTTCTCCTCTACCCTACTAGGACATTCAATTCTCTTCACTCCAGGAGAATCAAATGGGGAAAAGTTGTAATGTAATGAAACTATGAATGAGATCAAGCCCATTTGTTGTTTAAAAATGGAGAAAAGATGAAATTGATCTTTATACACCTTCTCCAACCATCCATAATACATATTTACAAATTGCAAAAATTTATTCATTACGGATGACTGAGAAGAGACATGAAGTTCCTTTTCCCCAATTACGTGATAATGGTTAAACTCTTGGTTAAATATTTCGAAAGTAACAACTTGATTAAAAGACAAACCCATACAAGAAGACTTGAAAATTTGAGACAGGAGGGTGGATTGAAAATTTTCTCCCAGACTTGGAATAATTGATCTCAAAATTTGTCGAGAGAAAACAGCTTTTAAATTAATTCCAGAAGTGATTTCAAGATTCGAAACAAGGTCAGTATCCACACACTGAACCAACATATTCTGATTAAGGATTGGATGAAGAATTCTATCGATACTATCAGGACAAGGATCCTCGGTGCAATGTTCTTGATCAAGTTCACTTACCATCTTATCATCATGTGATTGTTCTTCAACAGACGTTTGATTGATTTCATCAAAGTCTGAATCCAGATTCAGATGGCTTGAATACTGACTCAAATTATCTTCAATTAGGCAATGACCATGGAGTTTCTCTTCTAAAGGCTCTTTAATGGACTCATAAATGGAAGGCTCAACTATGGATGCTTCTTGATGGTGATCATTAGGTTCCCTTCCACGGATTAAATCCAAAATTTTCTCTGTGACTGCTTCAGGTAATAATAACAGAGTATCTCATATGATTTGATTGATATCCCTCTTAGTTTCATCATGAGGTTTTGAAACGTTATTCTCAAAGTACTCTGTAACATTCTTATGGATTGCAGGCATGCTCATAATTTGGAACATTTTAGGAGAGGAATGATCAAATTGAGAAAGCAAATTGTCAATATACTCATTATCAACTGCACAATCATTGCTAGATTTATACTGTAAAGAATTATCAGTGTTCCCACCCCACTCATCTTTTAACATATTTGTGAACATGTCATACCTAGTGATGGATTCTGGTGCTAACTGATCAAACCATAGTTGAACATCCCCTCACAAGGATTATCCTAAGGCTCGCATATAAACATCTTCATTGCCCGCACCTCTAATTTCCATGTAATCCAAGAGAATATCCAAATGACTTTCAATAGATACATCATTATTTCCATTAAACTAGGGCAACCTCCTAGTGTAATCGTTTGGCATAGGATAAGGTGCCCCCGATATTTCAGAAAAGTCCAAAGGAGACCGCTTGTCATGTTTTTTAACAGCTCTGGTTAATTGGCTATAAGACTTTGACTGGGACTGACCTCTAGGTTCATGTCGACTTACAAGTCCACTCGAGATGGTTGGGAAATCTTTATTGCATGGGTGAGGAAATTGGTGGGTATCGTAAAGATTGTGATAACTAGATTCATACCCATAATCATGCTTGAGATCATCCCCATACTCGTAGTTTGACCTCCATCTATCCCTTTCATTTATTTGCCTTCTAGTTTCATTTACACTTTCATTTATACTTTCACTTAATTCCTTCATGCGTCTGATAAATATATATGAATTCATTACAATTTATGGGATGGGTTCGCTTCTCAGTGGAGTCGCTAGGTGAACCACTCAAGTAGTTCATTGAAAAGAGATATGTCGTTGTAGTATAGTGGTGAGTATTCTCACCTGTCACGCGGGTGACCCGGGTTTGATCCTCGGCAATGGCGCCAAAATGTTATCACCAACCTTGTAGTTTCCTATGTGAGGTGGATTCAGGATGGATGGTAGATGGACCAACAACTAAGGAGGTGGAACCAAGATTGCCTCGACTCCCAAATGGATGGTTGTCACGCCAATCGAGGCAGTCTTCGCTTTATGTTATCTTAGCCCAAGACAACAAAGGGGGAGAATCAGATCTACTCCTGACAGGAGAGATCAAACCTAGACACCAAATCATATCACTTGAGGTACGTAAGGTGTAAGGTAATGAAAACCCTAGATCTATGGATGATGTCACTAGGTGAACCAACGCTTTGGATTATGGTTTAGGAAGTGTGAGGCTTGATCCAAAGTGGGACACAGGTGACCTATGAAGTAGATACTAGATCTGGGGTTAAGGTACTAGCAATAGGTGAAGATATTCAATGCCTTGGGAAACGTAACCAATGCAGGGAGGGCAAGGACATGATTGGGGCTATCTAGTACCCAAGGACACACTCGGTGAAATATATGACAATGTCAAAGTACCCAAGTCACCAAGGAAAAGTCAAATAACAGGAAAAAGAGGCCAAAGAGGGGGTAGCGCTAGGGTTGGAGATCGATGCCTGTCAGATCTAGGGAAATGGAGTCACTATCTACCCAGCGTTGAAGGAGACTCACCTGGGAAATACCCCGATCTATAAACCCAAAAAGGTATTTTGCCGAAAAAGTAAGATTACGAGGAAATCAACAGTAAGATGGCTAGCGCTAGGGTTTGGGAGGTCAATTTTTCAGATCTAGGGAAACCTATCCACTTCTAGCTCAACGTTGAAGGATATTTGGTGAGAGAATGACCCGATCTACAAACCCAATAAGGTAATTTTCCGGAAAAATCAGATCCTGAAAAAATTCAGAAAAATGGTGGATAGCGCTAAGATTTGGGAGGACAATTTCTCAAATCTAGGGAAAACCAGGCACTTTCAGCTCAACATTGAGGATGATTTGGTGAGAGGATGACCTGATCTACAAAACCCAGCAGTGGTTTGGCCCAAGATCAAGCGGTTTAATTTTTAATATTTTTTGGTTTTTTATTATTTATGGGATTTTAATGTGAAAATGAAGAAAGCGAATGCCAATGGATTGAGATATGGAAGAAAGGTACTAACCTATAGATCTTACCTGGAAATCCTTGTAGATTCCTTGATGATGATGATCCCTGCTATCCCGATCAATTAGAGAAGCTTTGAGCAAGTTCTATGTCCAACGTTTTGGTCCAAGAAGTCAATGTGCCCTCTCTCCTACACCACAAATGCCAACCATATCAGGTTTGTTGCATCATGAGAAAAAAACAAAATGCCACAAAAAAATAGCAAGAAGAAATCATAGATTGAAATGACAATCATGAAAACCCCCTGATACAAGCAAAGCCAATCCAAGTGAGTTGAGGAGCCCCTGCAAAAATGCCCAAGCTGAAGTCGTCCTCCTGTAGACAAGACAAAGATTCCTGAAAAAATATAGATCTTGCAACAATTTCCCGAATGCTAGGAAGCAAAAGAATTTCCAATCACCATCTAAGAATACCAGATGCAAAGGAGATCCAAGAAATATCCACAAGAAAAGTTCTTTTATTATCCAGATCCAAGAGCCAAAGACCCCTTACAAATGATAAGCTCTCTCCTTTAAATAGGAATGAGAGAACCAAAATCATAACCACTTTTCAAATGAGTGGCTAAGATTAAAAGGTACAAATGTTCTAATCAATGGTTGAGATGATCTCAACATACAATACATAGATCAATATAACAATATAATATAAAAGTGAACTAAATCACCCTAGGAGAGGGGATCCCACTCAACAAGAAATAAATGAAGCACATGGTGGGTCCATGGAGTGTTAACTAACTCTCTCTGGGTGTCCCCATGGCACAATAAAAATAATATAAATTTTAAACTGTGAAATTGTGCCTCCTTGAGGAAATCGTGAGCCTCCAAAAGCTCTAGAAAATAATATAAAATGCCCGAAAAATAGATGTGGGCCTATCCAAGTGCTGCAACTGCTGGAGAAGGTGTGGAAGACATCACTCTCATCATCATAACTCATCCCATGCCATTTCCTTGTCTCAGTAGCCATTTAATTATTTTTTAATCTGCCTCGAGAAACGTGAACCTGCCAAAACAACCTCCTAGGGTGCCTGCGTTATCCAATTGATCCCACCAGGCTCTCTTGGATGGAGGTACTATGGTACAATCAAGTGGCTGGACCCCCTATGCCTCATACAGCGCCCTAGGAGACCCAACAAAATCATCTCCCTGTTCAGACTTGCCCTCTAGTGAAGCAAAACTGCACCAAAAAGGTAAAATGAACCTGATCATCTCTATAAGTACCCGGAACTAAAAACAAGCTGTCTCAATGGACTCGAAAAGTTCAAATCCATCTAAGGTATATACTCATACCCTCTCAAGGTCTCTGCCTGATCATCTACAATATCAAATAGACAAAATAATAACCTGTAAATGACTAGATACCAATAATGTAACTCAGGCTGACATCCATCTACCGCAAGTGTTAAAAGGATAAAACATGCTCTACAAATCATTTAAGTAACAATCATAACAAACAGCAATCACTTCACTAGCGGTACATCAACCAAATACATATATAGGGTTTTATTTATTATAACTCAGGCTATACTTTCAAGACTATACTCACTTCATAGTTGTAGTCAATTTGCTAGTGAAGGGTGAAGGCTAAGGTTAGGCCAAAGGATGATTGCCCACTCAACACTGTGACACTTTGGATATGGAAATGGGATACTCACCATAGCCATATGCCGGACAAACAACAACAAAGGGGCTGGCAGTGCCTCGCAAATGGGTGAACTACTTCAGAGGTGCTTACTCACCTTGACGAATGCTCACAATCCAACTCAATACAAGTAAGGCCAGCAATCTTTAGATATAACTTTTAGGAACCATTGCTTTTTAGGCCTTTGATTTTCCATAGCCTTTGTCCACGTATTTTAATATGGACTTTTATCATTTAGGCTTTATGCATTCATGTATGTTAAAAAACACTACTTCTCATGAATGTTTTAAGATATTTCATTGCAATATTTTTCAGAGTCAATTTCATTAGTCTAGCCTTGCATTCACGTATGTTGAAAAACACTAATTTTCATGAATGGGCCTTTTTATAAGATATTCATTTTATTTCCAAATACATTGTATTGATGGCAACGCTACTTGTTTCAGGTAAGCAAACACATCCTAGGAAACTCAAAGTCGAGACACAAATAAACAGGGAGGCTTGTCCAACAAAGGCTCTAGTGGGGAAAGGTCCTCCATGCCACGAGTCAACTAGTAAGTCGGGCTGAAACACAAATGGAAGGTAATGGATAGGTGGAGACAATGAATAATCAAACCAACACTAGCAAGCCAAAGTATGGCGATAATGACTACCTCTATTCTCCCTAAAGAGAGTAAGACCAATGAGTATAGATCACGAACTTCCAGTTTTGAGTAGGGACATCAATACATAATATAGATACATCCAAGTCCACATATTTATATGACTGCCAGATCATGATACTAAATGCTAACACATGTCACAAAAATGAGTATAAGAGCAATGATAACCATAACACAATATAATATAAGCTGAGTCATAATCATGCAAATAATCCATTTGAATCAATATCTGTCCAATGAGAAAACACTGATGCAAATCTGGGCACTGCTAACAGCTCTGCATATGGCTAAATGGCTACATCAATTCTCAAATCTGAGTGTCCTGAGACCCAATCCTGGCATGGGAGAGTACTATAGTCCATTAAATAAATATTGGTCCATCATAAATACTCATCTCAACATCTCATATGTAGGGGAGCTGGCTAAAAAATGTACTGAATCTGAAAAATAGAATATGGTAGCCCGACTACTATATATGTGATAACAAGCGTATACAATCAGAAAAAAAATCAAGGGGAACCTTATGGGTCAAATCCCTAGGTCTGCATGCAGCTGCAACTGCTGCTCCTGGGAAATGTGCTCCCAGCTGTCTACCCCAATCTCTAAATCTCTGATCATTTCCTCTTCCAATCTTTGGAAGAAGTCTCTACCTCTCTAACCCTAGAAGAAGTGCCCCCTCTACCCTTCTTCATTGTTGTGCTCTGTCAGATGAAGAAACTATGTCCTCAATCTCTGAGAAGCACTCCCAGCTGTAGAAGTGCGCCCTCTAACTTAGAAGTGCACTCCTCTATCTTTGCCTCAGTCAATCTTTGGCTAAGCTCTTGGTCTCTCCTCAGTATTTGAAGAAGACTGACAAATCTATCCCAAATCTGCACCCTTCTTCAGTAAGAGAATGAGCCCTCTCTTTCCAGAATGCGCCCCTCTCTGTCTGCGTCTGGATCTATATACTTTGATGCTGGATGAACTAGATCTGGTAGCTATCTGAGCCCCTGATCTAATCTCCCTCAGTCTCATATTAAGAGTGCTAGATCTGTCTCAGATGTGAGCCTCTCTCCTCAGAAAATGTGCCCCTCCTGTCTCTACATACATTGATGCACTCCTTTGTGAAGATAAACTCACTACACACTAAAACGCTCAGTAGCAATTACCCCTTGACTGTCTTTTATAAGTCACTGTGAAATTAGGTCACCAAAACCCTTGTTTCACTCTCATGCAAAATTACACTTTTGCATCTTTTCTTGTTAACTTTTCAACAAATTCTTGTTGGAATGTAACTTTATAGCTCTTTAAAAGTTTATAATACTTCCACACTTGTCCATCAAATGCTGCTAGTTTCTTGCTGACTTTTCTCCATTGTCCATCTAAAGAGCACTCTAAACACTAATCCAAGAATTTCTAATAGCTTTCTGAGAAACAATAACTTTTGTACTAGTTCAGAGCCAAAATTATTTCTTCCAATGTAGGATTAAAGGTAGTTTTAAATCTTCTTTTCCTACCATTGGTTTATAACCTCTTTTATCATTCTAGTTGCCATTTTGACTCTCTCTTTATTTTGGACTGAATACTTGTGGCAATGAAACCAACTTTGCTTTCAAACAAATGAATTGATTAGAATGGTACTGAATGCATGATATTAGACAAGCAAAGGATCTTAGTTGAAAAGTAAAGTGAAACATCCATTTGACAACACATCCATGAATGCATAAGTAGAACAACAAAAAATAAAATTTATATAAAGAAAGTGTTGACCTAGTTATACAACTAACTAATTTAACCAACTGAACTATCAACTTGACTAGAAACTTGATAATTAACTCTATCTTAGGGAGCTGACTCGACTAACATTCAACTTATTCAACCAAGGGGTTGAATCAACTAACAAGCTAACATATATCAACCTCCAATAATGGTGAAAACAAAGCCCCTGAATTACCACTGTTCTTACCTGATGCAACCCGTTTTCCCATGGTCTAAAGGGAAAATCACAATCTTGTTATGTTTTCTTATCAGCATTGATTTATGAAGGTTCAAACATGACTCGTGTCTCACTTGCATTAAGTGGTAAAACTAAAGATTCTTCTCTAAAAACTTAACCTGAAGGTTTTGCAGGAGGTTTTGATTTTGTTCTGGTTTCCTTCATAGCGTTTTTAACTCTAGCAGGATTTGTTGAGATTTTTCAAATGCAAAGAAATATTATACAATCCTAGAGAGATTTACATGCTCTTCGTTAGAAAACAAAGGCCCGGCCCCGATCAGTTGGGCATGATTCAATCTGGTAAACTACTTTTCACACATTGTATTAACGTGAAACCTCAAATGTTGCCTCCACCTATCATATACAATAGGGGTGCCTCTAATAATCCAATTAGCTGACTTGAACTGAGAAAGAATTAGTCCTATTAGCTAGACAATCAATTGACCAAATTTTATAATTTTTATGGGCTTGGGTCAAATCGAACTGCATCAATTGAAGATTCTAGTTTGTAAGCGGGATTGTTCAAACTTCAATCACTCCTGATCATATAATCTTCAATCAATTTTAACATAAACATACTATCGATTACTTTTGACTTAACCTCCTATCTATCATATCAGCTAATCATATAAAACTTGCCCTGCCACATTAGAGGAAATTTGGGGTCTAAAATGGGCCTTATAAGAAAACACGCCAATAATCAATTTTGTGAGTTGGAATTCAAGAACCAATAGAATTTCAATAAAATGAGTAAACCATAATGGTTGAATTGACATTTTTGTCATAAAAGAAAACTACTTTTTTTGTTCGTATTTTCGACATATCTCCTTGTGTTTTTACTCAAATTTCAAGCGGGAAAGCTTGTTGGATGTGGAATTTAATTCCGCATCAACTAGTACCCACATTGCATACTTTTGACGGACCCCTCTACTCCAAAAATAAGAAATACCTGAAAAAGGTGATGATGATGTCATCGTCACGTTTTTTCAAACATTTCTTGTTTTTGGGGTAGCGAGGTCTGTCAAAAGTATGCAATGTGGGTACTCGTTGGATGTGGAATTAAATTCCGCATCCAACGAGCTCTCCTGCTTGAAATTTGAGTAAAAACACACAGAGATATGTCGAAAATACGAACAAAAAAAATAGTTTTTTTCATTCTTCCTCCAAAATTAATAACTATTATTTTATTATTTTAACTATTATTTTATCATTTTCCTTAGGAGGCCCAATTTAGACCTCAAATTTCCTCTAATGCCTATCCGGTTAAAACTCGTAGGAAAAATGACTCATATAATCATATCATGTCATTCCTGTAAAATGTTGGAATCAATAATGGAAAATTTGTTAACCCTTCATAGAAAATATAAAATTCAACATGACCTTAACATCTGAAGAAACATTTCTCCAGCTTTTCTACCTACATGTCTTGAACAAATCAAATGAAAGAGGTATACAATTTAATACCAAAGCTGAAAGTAGTATAATGTTAACTACAAATTACACCTCTTATGTTGGATAGATGAAAATCTAAGCAAGGAAAATTGAATCATTTTAATTCAAACATTAGTTGTATAAAATGAAAATAAGTTTACTTTCATAAGTTATAACTAGACACATTCAAATCAAAAAACATTCCAAGGAGCTCTTTTTCCATCTACTATAAAAAAAAAGGGTGCCATGGGACCTTTTACTTAAAAAAAGTCAAACTAATTACTGCAGAAAAACTATCTACTTTTATCCTAGTGGGCTCACACAAGTGATTGAGTGCTGTGACTTACAAGAGGTCTTAGGGCTAGCTTCCTCTTTGATGTAATTGATATTGTGGGCCTCACTTGATGTCCTTTCCAAGTCAGGTGTAGGAAGGAAGGAAATATTTTAACGTCCGTGAGGCTAAGAATAACCTATGGGATAGACCAACTCGCACGTTGTTTTCTGCAATTCAATCCTTTGTCTATTCAACTTGATGATGAGCGCCCCCAGTTTTTCCATAGTCCCCTCGTTAAATAAATCATCCCAAGATTTATCCGCCAAGACATTTGCGTACCTGTCCCTATTGTCCTTAAAGGCTTCACACTCTAAAATGAAGTGTTTTTCTGTCTCCACTTTACCAGTGGTGCAAAAAATACACACTCTTTCTGCCCAAGCTTCTTTTGGCCTTTTCCAACACCCGGTCTCACGACGGAGTAGATGGGAATTAGTTCTTAATTGAGCAATGAGAATTTTGGCTTTCCAAGGTATATTGGCCCCTATAAATTTGCAAGAAACAAATGATAAATGGAAATTCACAATATTCATCAAGAACTTGTATTATTGTCTGCTTCTGACTTCAACATTTATAGACTAAAAAGGTCAGATACAAGTATGTGCACAAATGAATAATGCTCATTTCATAACACATAATTCCGATCCATGTATTTCAGGTGAAAACAATTTTCATGGTCAAGACTGAAAAATATACATCAGGATGCTGCTTCTGTAAGACCACAACAAAATATCAATAGGAAAACTTTGCAAGGGACAAATCATTATATGGAATTAATAACAATATTTTACATATGCTCTACAAATAAGTTGAAAAGCTCTGATCAGGTGCCAATACACCATAGTTGAATAACTTGAAATGTTCTCATCTTTTCAATCTGGGTGCAATAGTACTGTTATCACCTAGATTGTAGTTGCCTCTAGAAAGGATCCTATCCAGGATGGGCAGAGGCATGCAACTAAATCAGATGACCCAAGGCTGCCTGACTCACTACTGAAGATGCAGTTGTGACACCGGAAGAGGCACTCTTCACTTCAGGCTTGGCTTTGACTCTCGACGACTTGTGAAAGCCAACCGGACCGACAAGACTCTCACAAACAAAGATAGAACTAATGCAAACAATAGTGATGTCTTGACTAGAATGCCTTAGATCCGTAAGAATGACTAGTGAGATATGACCTTAGACAATAGGTTGAAAGGCTTCGTAAATTAGAAAATGGTCAACCAATAACAAATTATCTCTCTCTAGTCACAATTTAAAGCTAAGATCCAGAACAATGAGAGTGCTAGTAGAAAGACCAATTTGCTAACTTAGAGAGAATAATCAAATGAAAATGAAAGGACCTCGAAATGGTGAAATAATCAAGTTATAGCAATAGATATTGATGCTTGATGATAGATAATCAAACTAAGTTGCAGGAAACTTGGTACCAGGGCCCGTATCACTGTCCTACCATCCAGGAAACTCGAAAACGTGTTTGGTACTCCTTGGAAACGCGGATGGTACGGCTGGAAACTCGTTTCCGTGCCAATAGTGATATCCTCGTGGCGTGCTCGAGAGAAGAAGAAACAAGGACATTTTCTTTTCTAGATAAAGCGATGTCTTCAAAGAAAGTAACCACCTGGTCTCTGACAGAAGGAACCTTGACCAACTCGGTCAAAGGGTTATGCATTATTTATTTTATCTAGCTCCCTCTCAATATTGATATCCAAATAAAAACTGGGAGAAGAAGATCCTACCTCACTCTTTTCATTTGTCTGAGTGTTGGCTTTCTTTTCAATGAAAGGAGTTGTCGTTCGTAAATCTGAATGTGAGAGTCACCCTTTTCTTGAGGTTTGTCAATTGTGTAACGGGGGTTTCTCTCCTCAGGGAGCGGATGATCTTCATCTTCCTCATCCCATAAAATACGCCCGAACTCCTCATCAAAATCAAGGTATCGAACTAGGTTGACCTTCTTCTGAGAACTTGAAGCGTCCTCATGCTCAAAATGATAATTAGGCTCACTCTCTCTCAGCTCGTCTGCCCAATTCATGCCTTTAGGGTCAGCTGATGTCTGGCCCACAGGGGTTCTCCTACCCTCATCTACAATCGGGCCCTTCTGCTGGTTCCAATATGGCTTGGGGCCGTATGGTTTCCCATATCTTTCAGGCTCCTGACCCTTAGATAAATTCCTGGTCACAAGGGTAAGGTTCTTGATCATTTCTTGCATGCTTTCAAGCAAGTCCTCAGAGTCTTTTGATTGTTCCTTTCCCTTTTTGGGTCGGGGGTCTTATCTAGATGAGGAGAGAGCAATAGAGTCGAAATTTTTTTGCTTCCCCACGGATGAGGTGTTTTCCTCTGCCTTTCAGGCATCTCCTTGACAAGTCTTTAAGTCAGCAAGATTTTTGTCTTTTAGATGGTAACCAAGGTATCCTCAAAGATGTTCAGGTAATGTATCAGGACAACTTGGTCTTTAGGGAAAATAGCCTCAGGGATGTTAGAGATGCATCTGTGAAAGTGGAGGTTAAGCTCATGAACAATTTCATTTTCCTTTTTTCTAATTTCACATATCGGGTTCAATAGAAAATGTCCATCGAGCTTCATCGACCACTCCTCTTTGAGTTTAGTCACAAAGGCATCATAACCATCTATGGATGAGGCAGGTTGACGGTCAAGCCACCTACAAGCTTCACTCTCAAGGGACACAAACAACCCCTTCATGTAGATGTTCTCATCTTGGGCCCTGTTACCATTTGAAATGGAAGTCTAAGCCACTGGTAAGCATATAAGGGAAAAGTGACCATTGTCACTTTAGTCACTTGTCCCCAACTTCTTTGAAAGCCTAAGCATCCTAGGGGAGAGCCCTATTTTGACTCTGTAAAGACACTAAGACAAAGTGTTCTCTTTCGAGATTGTTAGTGATCAGTTCCTTATGGAGTCTGAAAAGGTGAATAAAAGGAGTTGTGACATATGTGTGTGGGATTATGTATACTAGTAAGGTTATTAACTTTACTTAACAATGCATTCATCCAAAAATAGTCAATCAATCAAATCAAATTATGTTCTCATTTCAAGTCTGAAAGCATGTATTCAATAGTATCAAAATCACCACACATGTGCCACTTACTTGCAATACATAAAGCTAATATCATCTACAAGTCTGCTATATAACCATGAGCATAAACAATTATTCAAAATCTTAAGTACAACAGTGTATGTTAGTATAGCAGCAGTGTGTGTGATAAACATACATATTGAAATATTGTAACTTCAAAGGATATTCTAAATATATTTTACTGATGTACCCCAAGGGAGATGTATTATTCCTCCGTCGAGATGTTACTATTGTATTTGGTCATCATCGAGTCATGGGGTAAAGCCTCCATTGTAAGTCGAGTCACTAGTACCCTAATTAATATAATATAACATTGTATTGAGTCTTCCTAGGTGAAGTCATCCCAGTCAATTAAGTGGGGCCGACTTGTTAGGTTAAAAGTCAAGTGACAAAAAGAGTATAAATAGAGGAGTTGTGTTCCTCATTTGAACACACATTTCACTTGTGTATAGCGCATAGGAGAGAGAGATGTATATTTGCTAGGAGAAGGTGCACCTGTCTGTGGCCTTGTCTTGTACTTTTAATACATCTTATACAGAGGAAGTTTTGCTGGGTTTTCTTCCCCGTGAGGGTTTCCCACGACAAATCTTTGTGTTCTTTTGTGTGGCTGTACTTGTCTATCTTTCAATGATCCTTTTGGTTATGGTTATGCTGTTATGATGCTAAATGTTATTAGATCTGGTATAACCATTAAAAACTTAACAAGACATAGGACATATACAAGTGTCAGCATTACATAAGACAATCACTAATATCTTTGAGTGCACTAATGAACTTAATGATAAATAAGACAGCCGAAGGTAGTATTTATGACCAACAAATGACCATTATTTGTTATGAGTAAAACACTACCTTTATGTGTGCATGGACAACATTATATATCAGCCTTAGATTAATACTCATTGTGGCAACCAACATTTATTACATGAGCAACCAACTAACAAAAGGTTCATACTATATACATCTTGTAAACACAGTAGCGTGCAACAGTAGTATAACTTGTATTGGTGACAAGTAGTACAAGTAGTAGTGTAATCAGTCATATAACCACAGTCTCATTTGGTTCCTTATCGCACATAAATATCATTCATTAAACCAACAATGCACTAGCCGACTAACAACAAGAATTATGTTTATGATATAATAATTTGCAGTCAGTATGTATTAATGATGTTTTATGCTAAGTTGAAATGCACATACAGTACCAAATACAAGCAAAAGAAGTCACCAGTCCTAACCTCACATTTGTTCTTGTGTAGGTGAAAGGGAGAGGTACAAAAGTAAAGTAGGGGAAGGCTGCCACTGTAAAGGCAGCCTAGGAGGTGAAGAGAGAGAGGACTAGGGCAACATCAAGGGTAAAAGGCAGCTAGGGATTTTAGGGCAAAATTAGGACTGTTTTAGCGCCTTTTAGGACAAATTTTGAGATTTTTGCAATTTTTGGATTTGCAGGGTTCCTTATAATTCAGCCTTACGGGTTTTAGGGCTTTAGAGGCCATGGAGAATTTATAGGAAAGGTGGCCGGAATTTTAGGGATGCCAAAAAATGCAAATTTTTTTTTTTGATTTTTAGGGTTTTCAACATAAATACTCTTTTTAGGGCATCTAAGGAGTGAATAACTAGCCTCTAGAGAACATTAACCTAGGTTTTCAACTAACCCCTAGAACCCTAAAGTTCTAACCCTAGAAGTACTCCTAAATCGACGTACTTCCACAACCAAGGTGCCTAAAGTTGGCAAAGATCTAGCCAAGACTAGATGAAACCCTAAAGGATGCCATTCAATCCATAAACACACATCATTCACAACAAGTAGCAAAGAGAGATCAAGACGCAAACCCTAGATAACTCCTTGTGAATGTGTTAAGCAAACAAATCTAGCATCACCTAGCAAGAGTGTTGAACCAATGAAACTCCATGCATTGATCATGAAACCCATAAAAATTCCTTCCTCAAGAGGAGCGCATCACATCCAAAGAGCCCTAGAAGGGTAGAAAAGTAACATAGTGTTTTTATCCCATAAGTTTTGTCCTTAAAATGAAAGTGAGGAGATTTATTTATATGATCTCACACTCACTTTTTAAAATATCCAGGCCTACATACTTTAAAATAAGTCAATTTGAAATTATAAAATGTCAACTTAAAATTAAAAGAAAATAATAATACAATATAGCCCAAGTTAGGCTACCTAGGGTATTTGTATCCCTTGGTGCCAAAACACGCTCAAATAAGCGAATCACTCCGAACGAAAGGATGGAGTGAGTTGGAGGGAGACTGTTATACCCCATCTAACCCCTAGAATGCTATAAAATCCCTCAACGCCCTCCTCAAAGCATGAAAAGGCTTGGCGTGGAGTGTGACTTTCCTCTGAGGAGATAAGGCCAGGGAGAGCAAAGACCCACTGATTGAAGGGCCAGGAGGGTGTCCAAAGTGGCTACGAATGAAGACGAGTGTCTTGTAGCTGAAGCAGAGGCCACCAAAGCACGTATAGGATATGGATCCATGTGACCCAGTGGTCAACCTATAGGGGCTTTGAACACCAACCCTAAGGTTAAAAACCCCTATAAAGGTAAGTCAACAGTGCCATTAAGCCATAATACCCCTAAAGGAGGACCAAAGGGCCCAACCATTACCATCATTGCTTAATAACACCCCTCCTAGTCGAGAAAATTAGCCCTCTCTCCCTGGGGTACACCTGAATGTGCGTTGGGTACAGGCGCAGCGTAACATTGGTTGCAACTACGGGAAAAGTGCTCTTCCCAGGAGTGCTTGAGAACCTGTGAATCTACTGGTACCTCTGTAGACCAACACACATATCAAGTGTTCGAGAGATTAAAAACATCTAAGGGTAGACACTTCCGTCCTGCCTTGTTCACAAAATGAGGGAAACAAACTAAGAACACTAAAAACTAACTAGACAATGAAAATACATCAAATGTGATGCACAAAAATATGCCTAATGCAACTAACCCTACCTAAACCTGGCAGTCAAAGTAGGCTAGGTGAAATCATACCACCAATGTAACCACCTGAGTAAGCAATTCATACCTAATATCTTACCTTTGTCCTTTAGTGTAATCCATGCAATATCGCATTGATGATATGTTGAGTTTGTATGAGTGCAGGAAACTGAACCTTTTTAAGAACTTGGAATACTTGAAATCGATGCAATAGAGAAGCATTGCTTTGACAAGCTTCGTTGATCCATGCTTCTAACAGACTAATGTATGGATCACCTCCATCATACATGTATTCTAAGAAAAAAATTTGCTTGAAACTCTCCCATAAATTCTGAACTTGTGAGGCTATCCGTAGAGTCGGGTCTTGAAATTCTTCATATATGAGCTGCAACTAGTTTATGCATTTACTCAAACATTTCTTTGGCCATACAAGTACATTGCTTATCCTTTTCACAATCATGTTAGTAACCCCAATAATCCTTGAAATTTTGAAATTGTCAGCTATATAATTCATACCTTCATGCTTCAAATGAAAAGATAAACAATAAATATGATGAAACTAAGGGATGAAAATCATACTTGTCCACCTACCTACGTCGATCTTGTTGAAATGTGTCAATAAGTGCTTACCAATATAAGATAGAGTGGACTGAATAATTTCTCCAACTCTTCTTGAGGAACACATCAGATACTAATAATCTGGGCCCACCATAGGCTGAATATTTGCAAAAGGATGTTCTCTGTAACATGCTTCATTGATGCTGGATATATACGACAAATAAATCATGGAAGAATCACCAGAGATACGGTGTCCCAAATTTTCAAACTTTTCCTTATAATGAACCATCTGCATATGGCAACTATCTGCAGTGTCTAGTGATGTTTTGTCTTGAATCATAGTGGCAAAAGGGTTGATCTATTCTTCCTCATTAGCATCATAAGGAGAAGGAATAATCATATCTCGTTCAATAGGGTCTTCATAAGTCATGTCTTCAATATCCCTGCTTGAGATAACCGAAAGTTCTTCATCCCAAATAGTGTTGAATTCTGGCTCAACCTGAGTGACTTCATCAAGTTGTTCTTTCTCGCTGCAACGTATGGAGACAACGCTACTTGTTCTAAAGGAATCATAGAATGGCGGACCCATAAAAGTCCAATAACCATCGTCCTCAGAATTCCCGTCATTATGTTCCCAGAGATCTGAATTGCATATACTGTCGAAAACCTGAAATGCATGAGAAGTTCAATGTATCGATCCACAGTTCGTAATTAGACGACATCTCATCAAGATTCCTTGTCTTTGAAGAGCACTTCTTTATTTTTCTTTGATTGGAGTCTCTAGGAGAGACCTGCCAGGTTAGTTAAGCAAATCTCACCGAAGTACTAACTAAAAAAAGGGCATACCTGATAGATGGGACGAGATGAGTTCTTTGAGGAGTCGCCAGGTAAGCCTGTAGGTTAGTCCTTTCTAAAAAAATGTATGCAATTATATACAATCAGGACTTCAAGACTTACCAAAGTGTCATTCTTTCCTGGATAAGTCTCCCCAATGAATTTCAGGTCCCTTGCAACGACACCAAAATGTTAATCCTTGTCGGGCTTCTTCTTTGTGGAGTCGCCAGGTAAGATCTGCACTATTAGTCCTCAATAATATTTTCAGAATACCAAGAAAAATTACCTCAATTTGCTTATCGAATGTCGTTCTTGCCAGGGGTGTGAATGACTCGGGATCAACCGCTTTGAATTTTGAAATGGTCCTCGGCCACGGCGCTAAAATTTTGATATTTTTGAGATTTTTGCAATTTTTGGATTAATGACAGGAATTTTGAGGACGATGGTTATTATACTTTTATGGGTCCTCTTTTCTATGATTCCTCGAGACCAGGTAGCGTTGTCTCCATACGTTGCAGCGAGAAAGAACAAATTGATGAAGTTACTCAGGTTGAGCTAGAATTCAACACTATTTGGGATGAAGAACTTTCAATTACCTCAAGCAAGGATATTGAAGACATGAATTATGAAGACCCTGTTATCCAGCTTTTTTTACCATAGTTGGGTTACCTGAGGAGCCGCCGGTTGACAGACATGTTTAATTTCTAATTCCAGTGTATTAGTTGATCCGTCCTCATGTCTGGCCAATATTGGCTAGCCAGTTTTTTATTTGAATAATTTTGACCATGGCCCCCCGGGGTTTGTAATAAAATGTGCTAGCAGGGTATTTTTTGAGTGGTTCGGTCTCTGGGGACGTAGAATCTCAAATAAGGTATTCCAGGGAGTTTTTTGCCCCTGACAATTATGCTTTGCCTTCAACCGAGTATAATTGACGAGGTTTTCTCCCGCTTCCTCCAAAGCTGGAATGCCCGATGTTGAATTCTGGGCCTTGGGGGGTTATTAGAGCCCAACTGAGTGTTATAAACCTACTAGGCATTATTTAGGTAGAGCATGGTCATGTCCTAAGTCATCTGGACATATAAAAAAATTTCGAAAAAATCTTTTTCAAACGAGGAAAAAATTATTTTTTAAATTTTAATTACTTTTCCTAAGTTTTTTGGGTTAATTTTTCCATAAATTAAATGGAAAAAACCCGTTTGTAATAAATCGGTCATCTGGACTCCGAATTCAGTGATTGAAGGCTCTAACCTTAAGCCAAAAATCATTCTTGATCGGCCAACCAGTCAGAACCAACTTTTGGATCATCAGTCAGACACATAATGCCTATTTTCTCAAAAAAATCAGTTTTTGGGAAAATATTGATTAATTAATAAAAAATGATTATTTTGGAGAAAATCCAAATCTCTCCAAATTAACCCGAATTCAACGAAATAAAAGGCTAAATGACATGGCACAGAGCATTTATGATGATTCCAATCAATATTGGTCAGTTTCAGATCAAGTATCGGAGTGTAGCAGTTGAACTATTAGTCAGAAATTTGCCCTCTTTGGTCAAATCCGTTTTTGGTTCAAGTGTGGGTTATCTATTGGTTGGGTGATCATTACGAGGGAGGATGAGCCATCTCATCCCCCCTCATTACTCCAGCACTCAGTTACAACTCAGTTGCAGCTCAGTTCAACTCCAAATGATCATGCTGAGCTCATTCAATTACTCCGGTGTTACTCTTAGTTTGGTTTTAGGGTTTTAGCCTTCTAAATTTGTATAAATAGAAGCTCTTTGAGCTCTATTAGGATGGACTTTTGGGCATAGAAACTCTGCAAAAATTGTAATCATTATATTATTGAATAAATCTTTTCGACTTTGGAGGTCTACAGGATTGTCTCTTCATTGGTGGATGTGTTGTATGAGGTGATCTCTTTCCATGCTTTCAATTTGTTATTTATGTGTTGAATCAAACAACTAGCTTTAGAATTCTATTATTAAAACATAAGATTTACGATTTGCTGCTGTCAAGTTGGTTTATTATGCAAAGTTTATCATAATCTAGATGGGTACAAATATTCAGTTATATGAAGTATTGATCTTGATTTGCATATTCCTAGCATACTAGTTTTTATTGTTTGATCTCACTGGGTATCAAGTTGGATTGTCTTTACAGATCTCGCCATTTGGAGAAGGGTGCGAGCTCAGCTGCATCAAACTCATCTCCATCATCATAAGAACCTTCTAACATTGTTGACTTTCAGGACCTACAGAGAGTTTGGCTTTTTCCAAGAGGAAAAAACAAGGAGATCTTCCTCCAAAGTTCCATCTCAAATTCTTTCATAAATTTAAACACTTTCTTGGTTACCGAACTTTCTTCCTCTAGTTCTCCTTTTTCTCTTTAACTTCTTTTGTTTCCTTGCTTGCTAGCCCCTTTCCTCCTTGACTTGTTTTCCTTTTCTCACTTTTTCTTCATCACTGCCACGTTCTCACTCTCTTTTACCATCCCTTTTCTTCATTTTGGACAGCCCTAGTGTGCCTTAGTTTTTCTTCCTTTTTTGCCTCTTTTTTCCCTAGTTTTGGGGCCTTCTTCAACCTTGTTATTGGCCTTTTCTTCCACTTTTTGTTCGCTGTCCTGTTTTGTATTTTTTATGACAGCCATTTGTTTTCTCTTTTGCTGCCCCGTTTTCTTCAATTTTTGTCCTCCTTTAGCTTCATAGCTGGCTGCCCTCTTCCTCCCTTTCTTTGGTTTTGACCCTCTCTTTGTTTTCTCGCCTTTTTTCCCTCATCTTCTTTTGTTTCAGCCCTCTTTTCCTTTGCTCTTTTGGCCCTCTTTCAAACTTCTTATCTTTTCTCTTTTCACAGGTTTCAGAAAAATCTCCAAGTAAAAGTAAAAGCACTCTCCTTTTTACGCAAGTCCTAATATCAGTAGAGTTGTTTTGCTTTCTTTTGAAAAGTCCTTTCAAGGATTAAAATCCTTAAGGCACATTGTATAAAGTTTAATAAAGATCTTTTGTTTGAGTGGGGTTTTTAAGTCCCCACTCCCATCCTCCCCCATTTGGGGAGGATTGTGTTGTGTCCATCTTTTACATGCTTAGATTAGATGTGCTTGTTTTCATCATCATTTGCATCTTATGCTTAGAATATTAATTGTTAATCCATCACTTCTAATTCATTAATTAAGTTGATTACTCTTTCAAATTGTTTATCTTTCTAAGTAAATCAACTGCTTAAATCTCTTGAATTACACCATAAGGTGGATCAAGAGTGCTCTCTGTCGGAGAGTTTAATAAGTCATATTTATTTTTTATTCACATTGTTTAATCAATTAACTCTTAAGTAAGACTCTTGAACTTGCAAAAACACAAGTCAAGAGCACTCTCTATCGGAGAGCATCCTAGGTTTGCATAATCCCTGCATTAGTCTCATCTATATTAGCTAAGTCTCTTGAACCACTGTCATAAGACGGGGTCAAGAGCGCTCTCTGTTGGAGAGTCTTAATTAATCAACTTAATAAAACCTTCAACACACATACCCCTTTAATTAATTAACTCCCTCCCCTCCTTTCCAGAGTATGCTCTAACCGATCCCAGATCGGAATACCCAGAAATGGCACTGGATCTTTAAACCCTACAAGAGTAATTTATTAATACTTAAACACCTGTAACCAATGCACCGACGTTGTAGGGATTCTTCCAAAGTACTTCCTAGTAGAGGCGCTAGAACCTCCCGCTATCTTAGATTCTCGGCTAGCTGGTCAATCTTGGCGATACCAGCCTGGAATATTGGGTGGGCCCGACATGTCTTCAACAGAGGGAACTTAGAAGAGTCTCCCGGCTTTGAAAAACCTTTGTTGACACCCTAAGCAAGACCACTATTAAAAACTCTTAAAATATACCAAGAGCACTTGCAAAACCTAATACTCACTAGCTTAATTCCTAGACTTCATTTCACGCATTTATTTGACTCCATAAGGAACTGGTCCTTTGTTATATTTGATTAATCTTCTATCTTGATCAACTGTCTATGGTCCATTTCAGTTGATTATATTTGAATGCTTAAGTTATAAGTCTGGAATCTTTGCTTATCTATGTGATCTCTTGTTAGCAACGTGGATTGCTTTGATTAAACATCATCTCCTTAATATTAATCATTTTAAATCACAATAACTCCTAAAACAACACCCATCCACATCCAAAACATCTAAAACGTAACTTAAACATTGAGCCATAGAAAACTCTTTGTTAGGGACTACCCCCCTTGGCTTCGTTAGGAGTTAGCCTAAACGGAGGAGCTAGGAGTAGGTGACAGTACCTAGCTCTGTGCTTGCCCCCATGGTCATACTTTTCCCACTTTCCTAAGTGAGGAGACAACTTTCGAAAGATTTCTGCTGCTGGTGTGCAATCGGCGGACAACAGACCCTATTGAATGAGATATGATTATTCCTTCTCCTTATGATGCTAATGAGGAAGAATGGCTCAACCCTTTTGCCACTATGTTTCAAGATGAAACATCACCAGACACTGCAGATAGTTTCCATATGCAGATGGTTCATTATGAGGAAAATTTTGAAAATTTGGGACACCATATCTATGGTGATTCTTCCATTATTTATCCGTCGTATTTATCCAGCATAAGTGAAGCATGTTACAAAGAAGATCCTTTTGCAAATATTCAGCCTATGGTGGGCCCAAATTATCAGTCTTTGTTGTGTTCCTCAAGAAGTGTTGGAGAAATTATTCATTCCACTCTATCTTATATTGGTAAGCCCTTAATGACACATTTCAACAAGATCAACGCAGGTAGGTGGGCAAGTATGATTTTCATCCCTCAGTTTCATAATATTTATTGTTTATCTTTTCATCTGAAGCATGAAGGTATGAATTATATAGCTGATAATTTCAAAATTTCAAAGATTATTGGGGTTACTACATGATTGTGAAAAGAATGAGCAATGTACTTGTGTGCCCAAAGAAATGTTTGAGTAAATGCAGAAACTAGTTGTGGCTCACATATGAAGATTTCCAAGACCCGACTCTACAAATAGCCTCACAAGTGAAAAATTTATGGGCGAGTTTCAAGAAAAAAAAATTCTTAGAAGACATATATGATGGAGGTGATCCATACATTAGTCCGTTAGAAGCATGGATCAACAAATCTTGTCAAAGCAATGCTTCTCCGTTGCACCGATTTCAAGTATTCCAGGTTCTTAAGAAGGTTCAATTTCCTGCACTCATCCAGATGAAGATCCTAGTACAAACTCAACATATCATCAATGAGGTATTGTCATGGATTACACTAAAGGACAAAGGTAAGATATCAGGTATGAATTGCTTACTCAAGTGGTTATATCGGTGGTATGATTTCACCTAGCCTACTTTGACTGGCAGGTTTAGGTAGGTTTAGTTGCATTAGCCATATTTTTGTGCATCACATTTGATGTCTTCTCATTGTCTAGTTAGTTTTTATTGTTCTTAGTTTGTTTCCCTCATTTTGCGAACAAGGTAGGACGAAAGTGTCTGCGCTTAGATTCTTTTAATCCTCTCGGATATTTGATATGTGTGTAGGTCTACAAGTACCAATAGATTCATGGGTTCTCGAGCACTCCCAGAAAGAGCACTCATCCCGTAGTTGGAGGCAGTATTACATTGCACCTGTACCTAGTGCACATTCAGGCGTACCCTAGGGAGAGAGGGCCAATTTTTTCGTCCAAGAGGGGTATTATCGAGCAATGGTGGTCATGGTTGGGCCCTTTGGTCATCCTTTAGGGTACTATGGCTTAATGGCACTGTTAAATTCCCTTTATTGGGGTTTTTAACCTTGGGGTTGGTGTTTGGGGCCCCTAAGGGTTGACACAAGACACTCGTCTTCATTCACAGCCACTTTGGACACCCTCCTGGCCCTTCAGTCAGTAGGCAACTGCTCTCCCTAGCATTATCTCCTCAGAGAAAATACAACCTCCATGCCAGTCCTTTTCATGCTTTGAGGAGGGCGTTGAGGGATTTTACAGCATTCTAGGGGTTAGATGGGGTATAACGCCCTTCCTCGAGCTCACTCCAGCCTTTCATTCGGAGTGATTTGCTTATTTGAGAGTGTTTTGGCACCTGGGGGTACAAATACCCTAGGTAGCCTACCTTGAGCCTACTTTAGCCATATTTCATTATTATTTTCTTTTAATTTTCAATTGACAATTTATAATTTCAAGTTGACTTATTTTAAGGCATGTAGGCCTAGATATTTTGTAAAAAGTGAGTGTGATATCATATAAATAGATCTCCTCACTTTCATTTTAAAGACAACTTATGGGATAATACACTATGCACTTGTTTTACCCTTGCTAGGGCTTTGTAGATGGATGCGCTCCTCTTGAGGAAGTTTTAATGGGTTATTGCAAGTTGTTTTCTGATAATTCTTTGGTGAGATTCTTTGCTTGGTGATGTTTTGATTTGTTGGCTGATCACAAGCACAAGCAGGGAAGGCTTCTCATCTCTTTGTTTGATTGGTGGTTGATGATGCATGTTCAAGTCTAAGTGGTAGCCCTAGTGCTGCACGTTTTCCATAGGATAGGTTGTCATCATCCTTCTTGTCACCTTAGCAAGCTGAGGCATGTCTCCTAGTGAGGGTGCCCTAGGGTTTCTCCTTAGTTATTCTAGGCTAGTTGCTTAACCTAGAACCCTTCCTCACTAGGTTAGCCATCCTCCCTATAAGCCCTAAGTTGGGTAGGGATTTTGCTAAGGTAGGGTTTCCCTTGGTTTTCACACCTTTTCTCTTCTAAAACAAACCTAGTTCTAGGGTTAGTTTAGGATTAGTTTTAGGTTAAATTTAGGTCTGCAATTTTATGTTAAAAACTCTAAAAATCAAAAATTTAATTTCTTTGTACTTCTGGGCCTCTTTAAAATTTTGGCCACCTTCCCTACAAATTCGCCCTGGCCTCTAAAGCCCTAAAAACCCAAAGTCGGAATTATAGGAAGCCTTAAAATTCAAATTTTCCTAAAAATCTAAAATCTTCCCTAAATCTAACCCTAAACTGTCCCAAAACCCTTTCTTTTTCTGTCTTTGAACTCGGGCTTTCTTTCCCTTGCTTCCTTCACCTAGCAGCTCTAGGGCTTCCTCTTATTCTACCCTCAGCAGCCCTCTTCTTGAAAAAATTGCAGACTGCAATATTTTTTGCAGACTGTCAAAGAAGCCCTCCATTTAACCTGTGGGTGCCCTTCCTTAACCCTACAGGGCTTCCCTTTACAGGGGCAGACCTTCCATACTTTGTCCTGCCTCCATCATTGTCCCTGTACACCAACAAACGACTTTGGTAAGTGACTGATAATAAGTAGCCTATGAAATTGCATTGTTGACAAGCTTTTGTTTGGTATTATTTCATGCACTTGGACTTAGAGTATCATTGTCTAAACTTTCAAGTTTGTGTTAACTACTGCTATACCAATGCTACTGCTGTGATGACGTACTGCTGCACTTAATTAAACACACAGTTTACAATTAGTTACATAATTACACATTTACTTCAGACTTTGTTGCTAGTTAGCTAATGCACTGTGGATAAACAAATACACTTGTATCATTGTATGCAATAAGGAATCTTGTTAATTTCCTAATGTTGCTATAACACTTGGATACACACTGCTATATCGTTGTATGTATGCATAAAAGTAAATGTCAACACATGATAAATGATGATCATTCCTTGTAATATGATAATGAGTCCTGCTGCCATGTTTTATCATTTAACTTCATATAATAGTGTTACATTAATGACTGTTGTATGCCTCTTATACTTTTGTATTTAAACAATTGTTTGATGGTGGCATATACTTATGGTTACACTAGTGTATATTACTAGTCTTCTATATTGCGAGTGAACGACATGCTAATAGTAATCCCAATAACGCTTGTTTTCAGGCTTGACATATCTTTAGGCACTTAGGGCTGATATATATTGCCACACTTATACATGCATTATTTGGTAATTGCTAGTTACATATGAGTGGTTTTGATTGATAGACTACTACAAGTTCCTATATATCTCAATCACCACTAGTCTTAACCATACTAGCACTCACCTAATGCGACTCTTCGACTTCATAAGGCACTGGTCTCTAACAACCTTGAAAGAGGTATTCTTTGGTGTTTAGTGTCTTTTCCAGAATTGAATTAGGGCTCTCCCCTAGGAGGTTAAGGCTTCCGAAGCAGTTGGGAGAATTTGACTAAGGTGACAGTGGTCACTTCATCCTCATATGTTTACAGTTGGCTTGGACTGCCATTTCAACCGGTAACAAGGACTAAATAAAGTCTGGTAATGCTTAGAAGACTTTTCAATACTAAAGATGGGCTTCTTGTTTAAAATGGTGTAAGCTTCACTTTTGGGCATGGCTGACCTTATATTGTAATCAATACTGTATTTCTAGGTTTGTCTAAGGCTGACCTTGTACACTTAGGTTCATAACCCTTCTTGGAGAAAGCACCTTTCTCTTAAGTTGTGTATAAATACAAATCTCTCATTTGACATTCATCAATGAAGTGATTAACTTTCAATTTTAATTAAGTGTTTTGAAGGGTACCTATCAAATGTTGCACTCTCTTGTGCTTGGGTTTATATCTCTCTTTAGTCCACTTGTTCACTTTCTCTCTATGGTTGCACTCTTCTTGGCTGACTTATTTGTCAAGAGTTGATCTTCTTTAGTGCTGATTTATTTTTTCTTAATTGCAGAATTAGGGTTTGTGTTGGTTATGTTTTGAATCTCACATGGTATCAATTAATTCAGAATTTGATCCAAAAAAATTGGGTAGTGACATCACTTAAGGGCTGTGAAACTAGGGTTTTTAGATAATCTTTTTTAAGGGTTTAAACCCTTCTTCAAGGGCTCACTTCAGCAGCTGATCTGAAGATTTTTTGCTAGAGGCATTGCCTAAAGATTCTTTGCGACTGTGGAATTAGAATTTTTGAATCATCTCTTTTTCTAGGTTTTCTTAGGCTTTGAACCCTCCTTTAAAGCTAGTTCACTCTTCCTTCCTTTGTTTGCAGCAAGAGGAAACACACAGCAGATTTGTTTTCCTGAAGAAGATGGTAGCTTGTTTTTCTTGGGTCAATCAAGGTGAACTTCTGAAGCTATTTTTGAGTTGTTATTGAACTTGATGGACTCACCTTACAGTGCATACCTGGTCGTGCACATTGCCTATGGGTCCATCCTCTCCGATTTTTAACAATACAATGGAGAGAAAGTGATCATTGGTGATAATGATGAAGTTCCTACTCACAGTCTGCCACAATCTTGTCTACTGCAATGATTTTCCTATATATGATCCTCAATATGTTTCAATGCATCCCTCTCCTTCGAATTCCTGATTAGGCTATTCCTTATTAAAGTTGTTGGTTTTAAAATTTGTTGCAATAGGGATAACTACTAATGGTTTAATTTTGGAGGGAATAGTTGAAAATTAATGTTGCTATCAAACAGCCATGCAAAATAAAATTACATGTCCTATTGTTTTTCCTTATAAATTGAGATCTTTTGAAAAGATTAATTCCTACAACTCATTTTATTTGGGGATATTGTTTTGGCCATTTTGACAAAATGTCTATGGGTACATTACAAATTGGTAGCAAAGCCTATGTTACAGCACTAGGGGCTATATGGGCTCAAACAAAAAAAGATAATAGTGATTTTGGTGTTATGATTAATGTTTTATTATTTCTCTTTGTTTTGTCACACAGTGACTAGTGTTTGAATAGGTTGACAGATAACTGTTCTCATGGAGGATTTACCACATATTCAAGAAATTGAGTCCAATGAAAGAAGAAATCTTGAGACTCCCCCAACATGGTAGAAACCATGAGAAGCTTGAAAGTAGAACTCTAGAGTTGTAGGGAAGATAATGAGAAGATAATAGAGGCTGAAGAAGAACAAAATGAATGAAATGCTACCCTATTATAGAATTTGACCAAAATTCAGACAAAATGCAATGGTAGCAAGAGTCCTTTAAATGGTCCCATAATATTAAGAATCTGATATCCAGTGATAAGACATATATACCATCTTAATCATCGGACAAAGTTACAGCTATTTCAAAAGATTCAATCAGCAGTGGTTCAAGGTTTTCTTCTTGTACACAAAGAAAGAAGAGGCATTCCAGAGACTGTTTATAAGGGGAACTCAAAAAGGTAAAACCACCTACCCTTTATTGTGAGGTTCAAGTGAAGAAGTTTAGGCATGGTTTCTTGGAAGAAGGAAATACTACAAGTTCTTGACTACTATGGAAACATGAAAGCTAGAGTGGCCATTCTTAATCTGAATGGCAGAACATACATTTGGTGGGAAGACATCAAGAAAGTGAAGAAGATTAGTGAAACAAAAATCACCTAGAAGCAACTTAAAAAAACACTTTCCTCATAAATACCTTTCAAAAATATACTATGATGGTAAGATTAAAGAATTCCATGAGATGAAATTGGGACAGTTGACTGAAGGACTATGCAATCAAGTTTTTGGAACTGTTAAGGTATATCGCATATATCAGGGATGAAAAAGTGAAATTTAAACACTTCCTCGGTTTGCTACCTCAATCCTACAAAGAGAAGAATGAAATTGATGAGCCTAAAACTTTTAATGAGATTATCAAGATGACTAAATAGTGTTATGAACAGAACAAGAATAAACCAGAATTCAATAATGCCTGGAAAGAAAAGAGGAAGAAGAAATATGAAGAAAGGACGAAAGGATTCAAGCCTCAACAGTATAAAAATCAATCAAAGAGTTTCCAACCAAGTTATCTAGCACTAAGTAGTTTTCAGCAGAGACACCTAATGCAGAATGGAAATAAACCAATAGAATCAGTGAGAAGGAGGCCAAGTGAGCCTTTGAAAGGGACTACAAAATGTTAGAGATGTGGAGAAGATCATCTACTCATAGATTGTTACCATAGCTAGAAAGACACTAGGACTATCCACAATATTCAATAAGTTACAAAAGTCAATGATGTAGCAAGGAACATTCCTAGAAGTATGCTACTTCGGGCGACTAACAAGCAGAACACCAAGAATCTGTGGTGGAAGTAGAAGGTAAGATTGTAATCAATTTGTTGCGATTTTGATTGATCCAAGGTCTAGTGACAACTATACTCCACCTAAAAATTCTTGACATATTAGTTCTTAAAGAATGTAAGAACTTATGTGTTCTTAAAAAATGCAAGCATAAGAAATTGTGGTTAGTACAGCTGGATACAAGAATTAAGAGATAAGGAAGTGAATTTTTGGAGGCACGTCCACTAGAGATGGACGGAATTTCCACATGGTAAAATTAGAATATATTGCCACTTGGTCCATATGATGTTTTGATTAACATGGTTGGCTAGCAGCACATAAGGTAAAGCTTGATTGCTATAACAAAACTTTTGACTATCAAGATGATGATGGAAATCCAAGAGCAATGAAGGGTACTCCAAAAGTTATATCTATAAGACAAATTTCAACCTTATAATTGAAGAAGAGTTTCTGCAAAGGATGTCAATTGTATGTAGTTCATGGGGTATGCTACCACCCAGTTTGCACTAGGTTGATAGTGAAGACTAAAGATGAATATGTACAAAAGAGATCGTAGTGCCAAAGATTTGCCAAGCATACATGCCTCTTCTTCTTCTTCTTCTTCTCATTATGGATTGTATCTACATGTTCCATACCCCATGCGAGGGAATTGTAGAATGAGATGATATGAGTTCCTTGTCTGTAAAAGGCTAGTTCATCTATGACAATCTCATTAATGTTGCTCTAGGGTGTTTTTTCCATTTGAGATAAGATTAGGCCCTTGTGGTCTAAGTTTGTCAAAGTTTTTTCACTCATACCTCCAAAGCCAGAGTATGACTTAATGTCTTTTCCCTAGCATGGTGTCTAGTCTAATCTCAATTTGTATTCAATACATCTCACAACTTAGTCATATGGACGTGTAGAAATTGCAATTTAGGTGTCTTAGGGGTGTATATTGTATAGTATTTGATTTATGTGGCTAAAGGAGGTGTCTAACACCTTAATATGATGTATTAACCCTTTAGACCACTTAATTTAACCTAGAACATCCTTGGAGAAAAAATCCCATGATTTTTGCATGTTGAAGACAAATTTGAGTGTTTTTAGGAAGTTGGCAAAAGGGAATACTCTTTAATTCACCCCCCTTGAGAGAGGTCTCATTTTTTTATTGGACTTGGTTTCAATCAATCCTTATTTGTCCCCTCCTCTCCTAGGTAGCTCAAGAGGAGACCTTAAGCTCTAGTTAACTTCATGAGGTTTCAAATTACACTCTAGTGAACTCCATGAAGTGTCATATGACACTCCAATTCACTCCACTTCATGAGATTTCCCCCCCTCTTCTTATTTTGCTATTTAAGCAAGCTCCCCCTTCTCTTTTCTTTGTTAGTTGGTTACTAGTGAAGCTTGTGTTCAAACTCTTGTACTTGTGCTCTATTGGAATTGCTAATAAATAAGGCTTTGGAGGTCAGATCTGTGTTGCACTTTCATGTGTAGATGCCATTGTCTCAAATTATACATATATGAGGTAACTGAATCTAGTTTAATTGCTTTGAATTTTTATTTCTTCAAAGGCCTTTCAAATTATACATATATAAGGTAACTGCATCTAGTCTTTCTCTTGAGATTTTATGTAGACTACTAGATAGGAGATTAGACCTAAGCATTTTTTGGTTATATCGGTTCTTTATCTAACCCTTTCTTTTAGGATTACACTTAAAGGAGTGTGTTATCACATATACATTTGTGGTTGGGCTACCATGATGCAGCATACAGATTTATCTCTTATTCTATTTCGAGCTATTTTTCACATGGGGTTTAGCATGGATCATTATAGCTTCAGCCATTTCAGAGTCTCGTTCTTCAAGTTTTCCATGCCAAGAATGAGATTCATTAGTCCATTGAGATGCTTTCAGTGATGACCTAGTTCATTTTAGCAAAGTAGCATATCATATATGGTACACACAGTTATAGAGGGGCCTTATCAGTTGGAGATAGGTATATATGGTGAGATCAGGTATATGCTTCTATAGTTTGATTTTTCTCTATGATTTATATCACACACCTATTCCTGTCTTGTTAGGATGATTATGGTGGCCTATGATTATATATGCACTAATGCTTGAACTTGTGCTATGACTAATTAAAGGACTTGTTGTGAAGACTGTTGCTTATGCCATGTTTGTACAAAGAGTAAACCTTAGTGCTTTGTTGGTTCCATGTGTCAACCGTCCCTGTACATCCAGTTCATCCATTTTTAAATTTCATCCCATGACTTAGACTGTTTGAGACTTGTGAAATTGAATATCTTTTCCCTATCTTGACCCCTGTATATGGTAGACTCCATGTTGTTATGTGTCTTTGGCTATGAAGTATGTGGCTTGGCCAGTGTGGCTAGGTCATCGGGAATTTCTCCTTTAGTTCTCAAAGAAAGTGCTCCACCAAATAGTGTTGCATGGGAACGCATAAAATCTATACCTAAAGAATGTTGAGAATAAATGTTTAAAAGGTAGTTAGTGGCCAATGGGTTGAGCACTCATTCTTTGTATAATGTAAGGCTCATCTTCCCTCCATAGGGATAGCAAGGAGAGGAAAACCCGTCGGGTTTATGGACTGCTCGCTATAAGTGGGGCTAGGCCTTAGTCATTTACTAGAGCCCAGAAGGATTTCCAGGGCACCTGCTCTTATAGGCTAGCTACTATCTTATGTAAAAAATAAAGTTATTGAAAAAAGAAGATTAATGGTCAAAGGATGAACACTCACTCTTTGTATAGTGTTCGGCTCATTTGTCCCCACAGGGAAACATGGTGAGACTAGCCTACAAAGGTTTATGTCTTTGTTAGTACTGGAGCCCAGAAGGCTTCCAGAACACCTGCCTTTCAAGGTTGATCTATATTGCAAATTAGTGTTAAGGAAAACTTGTTAGAGTCTAAGGGAAAGCAAACCCAAGTACTTTATCCACTTGTGAGACACCTCCATCCCCTGCTGTTATCTGTCATGTATATGTCACTATGGTTGAGTGTATTGGTTATCATTCGGAGAGATCACATAGTCAAAGTCAGTCAGAAGTCATTTCCCTTTACCTAGCCTTGTTTCCCATTCTCACCCAGCACTAGCACATTGTGTACACTTAGTAAGTATGGCATGAACAAGCAGACTTCTAGAAGGTTCTGATATTTTTCAGAAGCACATGTATATCTTACTTACTATTATTATTGTCACCATGATTATGAATAACATGATTTAAGCTTGGTTTGATATACACCATTGGAGCATTTCTTACCCTGGATGCTTAGAGGATCATATGGATACAGTATCTCAACTTCAGTTTGGGTACTTTGACCTGATCAACCCAGTTGACCAAGTCAAGCACGGTTCCCAAGGAAGTGACTCAAAAAACAACATGACTTATATTTGTTCTAGACATGCCCAAGACCAATACTGTGGTTTCAGTTTTGAGAGTTTGGCCCCAGATCTCCTGATAAGTGATTATTTTCACTTTATTATTGGCCAAATGATCAAATTTTATTACAGATGGCAGTGATTTTGGTTCTCCTAAAGCATTGCATTGTTCCAGGGGGTGTGAGTAGTTACTTACACCATTTTTTTTGTCTCTGGATGATCCAGTGCAATCATTTTTCCCCAGTTCTTATCCTGGACAAAGTTATGGTGGTTTTATTATTTTCTAGAGGATGTACCAGCAAAATTGAACTAGGAATTTCACTGAAAAATTCGATTTGGCCTCTTGGGTCAAGGAAATGGCTTGGAATTTTGACAGATGATGTGTTTTGGCTCTCCAGACAGTCCTTCACCAGTTTCCAGTCAGCTTTTGTCTCAGTCAATGAGGAAGTCCCCCAAGGGGCGCCCCCTTAACTTGAATAATGATGTATGACACTGTTATATCATATGTTTATAAAGTTGTAATGGGGCCTAGGGTGAATTAATCCCCTAGTGACACCCCTTTATGTATTATCATGTCACAACTTATGTTATATTGTAACTTTCACTTTAGGAAGGCGTCCTTGAGCAAAGTGCACCCCCCTTTGATGTGGTCACTTGGATCCATGTATTGATCTTTGTACTTTTGATCTCCACCGTTGATGATGTCTTAATATCAACTGTCGGATGATAATTAGGTAGAATGTGGACACACTCTCAATCTATTTAAGAGAGGTGATCCCCCCATTGTAAAGCATGATCTATGATACCAGAATATTGAATAAAGAGATTTGTCTGGGATTTCACTCTGGAGTATTGTTGATGAGTTAATGATTGGCATTGTTGTTTTTCTGTACTGAGTTTGTTTCGGGATAGATTTTGTATTTTTTTCATGTACCTATCCATCTGCAAGTTGAAGGAGGCGCACTAGAGGAGGGCGCACTTGTGGGGAAACTCACTTTGCTCCAGCTCTAGGGTGTTATTGTTCAAGGAGTGATTCTTTCTTAATGATTTTTCAATTCCCGTACTTTCTTTATACTGCAGATCTTGTTCATTTGTCTTACCAATTTATTTTCTTCGGTTTGACAGGTTGAAGGGGGCACTAGGGTCACTAGCGAGAGCCGAACTCCATCTAGATCTTACTCGAAACACTTATTTAATCAAGAAAGTTGCATTCTTCATCATCTCAAAGGTCATCTGCAAAATCTAGGTACGTTTCTCAAGTAAATTCTTCTCCGTTTAATTTTCTCATGCATTTCCCATCACTGTTTTCATTGAAAAAACAATCTGTAGAAATAGGAAAATTCATCAGACCAATTTGCACTGGGAATCTGCAAATTTGACGATCTGGGTTTTGTATGGCATACTCAAAACCCCTCTCTCCCTCCTAGGCATCAGCATTGGACTGCTCTGCCCATCTCCAGGAACAGATCTTAGGAAGAGAGAAAATGCCCCTGTATGACCTAGTAGTCGGTTTCCTTTGTTTCTTGTTCTAGTTTTACATGGATCTTTTTCAGCCGTCGAATATTTTATCCAAGTAGGTGTGCGGGAAGCCTTAATTGTCAATATCAACCATATCCTGGGAATTTCTCAATTATCTGCTTAAATCCCCCTAAGGTCTCCGGTTTGATTATTTGAACCAGCACACCAAATCCTAGATTTGATTTGAATTTCCGCAAGCCACCTGATTGTTCAACTTGAGTAACATTACCAACATAATTAACCACCACTACTCAAGCACCCTTAATTTGTGGCTTATCTTATGAATCTAGGGTTTCAAGCACTCACCTTACGTATTCTCCGTCAGGAGTCTGATATGGTGATTTGCTTTAGATATTTCCTTTCAGGATAGATCTAGGTCTCTCCCATTGTCACTTGGGCTTCTCCAGTGGCATAAATCGAAGGAAGTCCTGACCGACATGACAACCATCCATGCTTTGGAGGTCAGGGTTTCCGTAGGTTACGGCTTTAGTTGTCTGCTCCCTCTGCCATCCTTTACAGGATCATTCAATCGAGGCAACTACAAGATCCGTGATAATAGAGTGAAAAAGGAGATCTGATCTCCCACTTTTCTTTTAATCTAACTTTGCAATGTTTTCATCCATCAAGGGGTGGGTAGTTAGCCTTGCGCAATCGCCTCAAGCTTGGTGACTCAAAGAAAAACTAGTCTTTTTGTGCACCACTTTGAAGCTTCATTGCCCTTCTAAAGGGCATTTTTTCTCTTCACTTAACCTTCTTTCAAAGTATATATTTTTTCTTCTTTCAATTACATGCAAGATCGTATTAGATCTCAAAAGTTTCAAACTCATATTATATCTACATCTTGTACTTGCATGCATATAGATCTACATTTTAAAACATTATATTAAGTAGATCTAATGTACAGATTTTCATGAGTGTTTACAATCAAGTTTAGATCATTACCCACTTAGACTAGTACTTTAATTCCACTAAAAATTGTGTTTATTTGCAATATTTAACATTTTTAAGCTCGTTTTCCACTGCCTTTCCATTCCAAAAGTAGTGTGTTATGAACACTTACGTACTTGTAAATTTGTCATACTAACCCCCTTAACAAGTGGTTGTAGTCTTACTTTGATTGTGTAGGTAAAACCCCTCATTCAAAGCATCTGAGAGACAATTTTTACCATTTTCTATAGTTGTCTAAAATACTGTTTGCTTGATGATTTTGGACATCATACAAATGGTCAAAGGGGGAAACCTTGGCCATCTAATAGTTTGACCCAATCTGCTCGCCAAAAGAGGCATTTTTCCTCTCTCATTTTTTCTTGTTTTGTAAGCTTGACTATTGGTCACTAAGGACCAACAATAAACATTCAAATGCTAATCTAATTAGCTTGTAATCAACCTAGTAGGGTGGTGGTGTCATATCTCCCCTACCCCTCGAGTCATTTTTGTTTTTTTTCATATGCATATGTTTCCTAACTTAAGAATAAATCACACTTCATTTGGTCATTTTAAAATCAATCGTAGACTTTTTATCCTTTTTCGTCCATCAACATGGACTTCATTAGTAATTAAACCCCATTTCAATATGGTGCTCTAATTAATCATAGATTAGATCTTCTCTTACCTGTCGGTCAATACAGGCGTTACTAACTACAATCTAGTCTAGGATTAACAAGCAATCAATAGTAATTAACTCACACTTGATTTGAGCTAGATTGCGAATTTTAAAGATTTTGCACTGCAAGTAGCATTTAGATCGTTAACTTATATCGCATTTTGCTTAAGGCACTAGTCTCTTAATTGTCATATCATATATTATGTTGTGAGTACTAAGCGGTCTTTGGGATTGCCAAGCATTCAGCCTTAGGTTATTTTATTAGGTTCTAACCCCCTTGGCTTTGTCTAGGAGTTGGCATAAACAAAGGAGTTGAGTATTGAGGTGGCGGTGACCCGACTCGAGGTTTTCTCCCAAGGCCACACCCAATGAGTTAAATTTTTTCTCACCCGGAGGTGCAAATTAGGAGGTGGCAAGTTAGAATCAACAAAAAATGGACTAGACTTGAAGACTATCCAATACTTCAAGAATTTATTGAAGTATTTCTAGCCGAAATACCCAGTTTACCTCCCAAGAGGGAGATTGACTTTTCAATTTGTTTGTGAAGGAAAAAGGATGGGACCCTCAGATTATGCATAGACTACAGGTAGTTGAACAAGCTTACAATGAAAAGCAAGTACTGACTAACTCAGATTGATGAATTGTTTGATCAGGAAAAACGTGTTCTCAAAGACTGACTTGAGATCGGGATATCATCAAATCATAATCAAGGATGAAGATATTCATAAGACGACCTTTCGAACGAGGTATGGTCATTATGAGTTTGTGGTAGTACCATTTGGACTTAAAAATTCACTAGCTACATTCACGGTCCTTATGAATAATGCCTTCAATAAGTATTTGGATAAATTTGTACTAGTTTTTATCAGCGACATCCTTTTTTATTCAAAATATGAAGAACATCAAGACCATTTCAAAATGGTTTTGCAAATATTAAGAGAGCATCAATTATATGCAAAGTTCAATATATGTGACTTTTATAAAAAACAAATCCATTACTTGGGACAAATCATCTCAAAAGAATGAATCACAATTGATCCAAAAAAAGATTATGAATATCATGAAGTGTTCTACTCCAAACAATGCGACAGATGTGGGATCATTTATGGGACTTGCAGGTTACTATCGGAGATCCATTAAAGGATTCTCTAAATTGAGGAACCCAATAACTTCATTACGGAATAAAGTCACAATTTTTTAGTGGTTTAGGGAATGTGAAGGTTTTTTTCTCATTTGAAACACCTTGTTACTAGTGCACCAATTCTGAAAATAATAGACCCAAACATAAATTTTCCCATATGTACATATGCATGTAAAGAAAGAGTTTGTGGAGTTCTTATGCAAAATAACCACGTAGTAAGTTTAAGTCTAGAAAACTAAAAAACACATGAAAATAACTATATCACTCATGGCATAAAACTTGAGCTATAATTCATGCATTGAAAATGCAGCATCATTACATGATGGGTGAGAAATTTTTATTGATGACAGATTATAGTGGAATAAAGCACCTATTTGATCAACTACACTTGAATGCTAGACATGCTAGATGGTTGGTTTTTATCAGTGAATATGACTTTGAGATAAGACGCAAAATAAAAAGAAATTAAAGTAGTTGACGCACTTGGCATAAATATACAAGTGATACATATGGAATCCATTAGTACTTGTGAATATGCCTTAAAAATTAAAGTAATAGAAGCCTTGCGTGATTGACACTTCACTTAAGTAAGAAAGCAAAGAGAACAAGTTGAACATTAATATAATCATTACTAGATGATTGCAGGAGGATTGCTGATCTCCAAAGATACACTATATATTCCTAATTTAATAAAGTTAAAAATGCTCATTGTGGATGAAATACACAAGAAACCTTACTCAAAATGCCCAAGTTACCAACAGATGTTTGCTACAACAAGGAAAGAATATTATTAGCTTGTAATGAAAATGGATATTGTATAATACATTGCACAATGAATTGAATGCCAATAGGTCAAAAATGAATCCCAAAATCCAAAAGGCCTTTTACAACACTTGCCAATTCCCAAGTGGAAATGGAGAGTAATAACAATGGACTTTATCACGGGACTACCCAAGACAGTAAAACTGCATGATGGTATCATCGTTGTGATCAACAAACTAAGCAAAGTTGCTAGCTTTATTCCCATGAAATCTACACACAAAGCAATCAACATTGTAGACATATTTATGAGGGAAATTTATCAACAATGGACTTTATCATGGGACTTTAAATTTAAATATTAAGCTAGGTTAATTTTAGTAAATGTTTGTAATTAAACTAAGAGGTGACTTGAAAAGTCACCTCTCTTCCCCACTTAGGGTATAAAATACCTGGGGCAATTATTATTGTAAAGTTTAAACCATCTTAGTCATATTTAATTACATGTACATATTACATTACGTTTCCTTTCTCCTCCATTTACATTTTTTTTTGCTCTTCCATTGGTATCAGAGCCTCTCGGCTCTCAGCACCAGTCCACCACCATCTCACCTCCGCTGCACCACCTCCTCTTTATCGTCCACGCGCTCATGTTGCACTCCATTTCCCCTCTGTCGCCTAATCCACATCTTCCACTCCTGCCGCTCTCCGTTCTCCTTCCCCACCCTCCATTTTTCTGTGCACCTGCTCCATTCGACGGCTCCTCCACGTGCGCCTGCTCCCTCCATCTGCCTACTCCCATCCATCCCGCTTCGCCTCCATCCGCCTGCCTCCCTACATGTCCACCTCCATCCTGCTCCACCATTCTGCCTCTCTCCAGCACTCCTCCTCCCGCCTCCTCTCCATATCCTCCACCCTTCCATCCATCTGCCGCTCCTCCACTTGCTACGCCGACACCTCTAGCTGCTAACGCCGCCCATCTCACAAAACACTCATCCTCAACTACGTGACGGAAGAATCAATCACGTGACTCCTTAATACCAATTTAATATTAAATAAATTATAAATATTAATATATTTTTATTAATATTATTATTAAACAAAACTATATTATTATAATAATAATTATTATTATTATTTTTAAAAAAAATCGTGGCGGGCTGGCATCATATCGCAAACAAAAATAAATCCACATTTAGTGCCGAGGAAATTCCAATAACAAGATCAATAGACGCTCGGTTCGACCAAATCAATGAGAAGATTAACAAGAACTACGAGGAACTCTAGGCAAAGATCAAACAAACGAGTGACAATTTGACGTCGACTTGGACACAAATCACGTCATGAATGGAGAATACCTTCCTCACTCTACAAGAAGACCAAAAGAAAAACCAGGCAGTTTTAATCTCCATCTTGGGCAGATTACAAATATCTAATGACCCGCATCCAAACTCTACAAGAACACCGGAGCAGCTAGATCCTCTATTCAACATGTTGTCCTCAAACTCATATACACAAGGAAGCCAAATGCGGGTGAAAGTCGAGTTACCCAAATACGATGGGGACGAATGACAATGCATAGCATGGATTAACAAAGCCAAGGAATACCTAGATATCCACAACATCCATTACGAAGGCGAGAAAATTAAATATGCCTCCATGCATCTAGAAGGAAACGCTTACAATTGGTATTTATGGTGGAAGAACACTGCAAGAATATGTTCTCACAACTGGGCTAGATTTAGGAATGACCTCATCAAAATATTCCAGGGCGTTGAAGAAAAATATTTTTTTTCCAAACTCACAAGGTTACAACAAAAAAACAGTGTCGATGAGTACACCTGTGAGTGGGAAGCGTTGTCAACTCGAGTCCCAGAGTTAACTGATGACCAACGATTACAGACCTACATAAACGATCTTAAACAACATATATGTGATGAACTAGAGTTACATAACATCTCTACCTTGGAAGATGCACAACGCAAAGCCAGGATTATTGAAAAAAAATTCAAGAAATCTATTCATACACATTTCGACAAAGACGACTCCAAAAGGAATCCTTTCCAATCAACATACACAAGAAATCCAAGATATACACCGCCACAACTCAGGGAAGGAACAAAGCCTAGTTTAGAGGCCCAGAGAATAAAGGAAGGTAAATGTAAGTTCTGTGGAGACAAATGGGATCCTAAGCACCGATGCTTACAAAAGAAATTGTATGCATGTGAAGCAGAAGAAGCAGAGTTTGAATTCGAAGAACCAATTGAGAACGAGGCGGATAGTCAACCAGACTACCAAACATAAATCGAGGATGACATCCCAAAAATATCATTAGCCGCTATTACCGGAATCTCCCAACTGCAAACATTGAAGATTAAAGGACATATAAAAAATAATAACGTCACAGTTCTCATCGACTCTAGCAGCACCCATAACTTCGTTAATGCTAGCCTTGCTAAAATATTTAACTTATTTGTTCGTCTAGTACCTAACATGAAGGTTATGGTAGTAGATGGCAAGAAGATTGACAATGTGGGAAAATGTCACAAAGTCAAGTTACAAATGCAAGAATATAACTTAGAATCAGATTTTTTTGCGGTACCACTAGGAGGAGTCGATGTAGTATTAGGAATACAATGGTTACAAACCTTGGGTACATACTCCGCAAATCACCAAGAGCATTTTATTGAATTCCAGTCGTTCGAGAAGACACACAAATTATACGGGTTCCAACCACCTCCGACACAGTAGTTATATCAGATGGAAAAACTACTTCGGAAAGGCACACCAGCATACATACTTCAATGCCAAGAAATGGAGCTTCTAACGTGTGAAGGAGACATGGACAAACAACCAGAGATAAAAGAGCTGATTAAAAAACATCACAAGGTGTTTCAAGAACTACCCATGGAGCTTCCACCAAATAGAAAGATTGAACACATAATTGAAATAGAACCAGGGACAAAACCTGCAAGTAGCAAACCATACATATACCCGCGTCACCATAAAATAGAAATCGAGAGGTTAACTCAGGATATTCTGAAGTGTGGCGTCATTTCAAAAAGTAGAATCCCCTATGCAGCTCCAGTAGTGCTAGTACGAAAGAAGAATGGGTCGTTCAGGCTGTGCATAGATTACAGAGGACTGAACAAAATAACTATCAAAAATAAATTTCCGATCCCATTCATCGATGAGTTGCTGGATGAAATTCATGGGGCTAAGTACTTTTCAAAGTTGGATCTCCGATCTGGTTATTACCAAATCAAAGTTAGAGTAGAAGACATAGCTAAAACTGCTTTTTGCACTCATGAAGGCCATTATGAGTTCAAAGTAATGCCCTTTGGGTTGACTAACGCTCCAACTACATTTCAAGCTGCAATGAACGAATTGTTCCAGCCATTCTTAAGGAAATTCGTACTAGTGTTTTTGATGGCATTCTCATATATAGCAGAACATGGAAGGAGCATTTGGAACAATTAAGTCAAGTACTTACCATTTTGGAAGAAAACAAATTCTACGCGAAGAGGTCTAAGTGCACCTTTAGAAAAGAATAAGTGGACTACCTAGGTCACAAAATATCAAACGAAGGTGTCCAGGTTGATCCAAGTAAAATCAAGGCAATCATGGAATGGCCCAAACCTGATAACATATTGAAACTAAGGGGATTTCTAGGCGTAACAGGATACTATCAAAGATTTGTAAAAAATTACGCCCATAAAACCGCCCCTCTCACAAATTTATTGAAGAAAAATTCCTTCCAATGGAATAGTGAAGCAGAAAAATGTATTGAAACATTAAAATGCATGATGTCTTCAACTCTGGTATTAGCCACGCCAGACTTCACAAAACCCTTTGTAGTAGAGTGCGACGCATCAGGGTTCAGATTAGGAGCAGTTTTGATGCAAGAAGGGCACCCAATAGCATTCGAAAGTAGGAAGCTCAACAAGAGAGAAAGTTTCAAGTCCACTTATGTTGGCCATTATACATGCCTTAACAAAATGACGACAATACCTTCTAGGGAGCAAAATACCGATAAGAACAGACCATAACAGTCTTCAATACCTCCTCCAACAAAAAACATTGTCAACAGAACAACAAAAGTGGATAGAAAAAATCGCTACCTTTGATATGGAGATATTACATAAAAGAGGGAAAGACAATTTAGTCGCTGATGCTCTATCTAGAAAGGATGAAGTCTAGACATGTGCAATTTCAATCATTATTCCAGAATGGTTGGACGAAATACGAAGAGAATATGCTAAAGATCCAAACACGTGCGCCTTAATCAAAGACCCAAATAGAGGTTCAAAATTCGAGTGGCGAAATGACATCTTGTGGTACAAAGGAAGGATCTATTTAAACCCAACATCAAGGTTTAAAACTAAGGTAATGATAGAATCTCATGCTTCACCTGCTGCTGGACATGTAGGTTTTTTCAAAACATATTGCAATGTCATACAGTCATTTTATTGGAAAGGAATGCATAAAGACATTCAAAAATATGTAGCCAAATGCGACACATGTCAAAGGAATAAAAGCAAAAATATCATGACTCCAGGGCTACTCCACCCATTGCATATTCCAAAGCAAAAGTGGGAGGAAATTTCTATGGATTTTATTGAAGGGCTACCCTTATCAGAGGGTAAGGATAAAATTCTTGTGGTAGTAGATCAACTAACAAAATATGCACATTGCATGGGCATAAAGAAAACTGACTCCGCTAAACAAACTAAGAGGTGACTTGAAAAGTCACCTCTCTTCCCCACTTAGGGTATAAAATACACGGGGCAATTATTATTGTAAACCATCTTCGTCATATTTAATTACATATACATATTACATTACGTTTCCTTTCTCCTCCATTTACATTTTTTTTGCTCTTCCATTAAGTAAGAAAGCAGAGAGAACAAGTTGAACATTAATATAATCATTACTAGATGATTGAAGGAGGATTGTTGATCTCCAAAGATACACTATATATTCCTAATTTAATAAAGTTAAAAATGCTCATTATGGATGAAATACACAAGAAACCTTACTTAAAATGCCCAAGTTACCAATAGATGTTTGCTACAACAAGGAAATAATATTATTAGCTTGTAATGAAAATGGATATTGTAGAATACATTGCACAATGAATTGAATGCCAATAGGTCAAAAATGAATCCCAAAATCCAAAAGGCGTTTTACAACACTTGACAATTCCCAAGTGGAAATGGAGAGTAATAACAATGGACTTTATCATGGGACTACCCAAGACAGTAAAACTGCATGATGGTATCATCGTTGTGATCAACAAACTAAGCAAAGTTGCTAGCTTTATTCCCATGAAATCTACACACAAAGCAGTCAACATTGTAGACATATTTATGAGGGAAATTTATAGGTTGCACAAGAAGCCTACAACAATTATATTAGACAAAGATTCAAAATTTACATCAAATCTTTGGAAAGAATTGTCTAAGGTATTGAGCACACAATTAAACTTTAGCACTGCCTATTATCCACAAATATATGAGTAGACATACAACACAAATCAGATACTAGAAGACATGCTTTGCATTTATGTCGTACACAAGCCAACTAAGTGGGAAGACTACTTCCACCTAATAGAATTACCTTACAACGATGGATATCATGCATCATTGAAAAGGAGTCCATTTGAGGGTCTTTATGATAGAATATGTAATACTCCAATGAGTTGGGTTAATCCAATGTACAAAGTCATGTTTGGACTAGAAATGCTTTAAAAAAAAGCAACAAGAGGTTATCAAGATCAAACAAAATCTAAATATAACCTGATACAGGCATAAGAGTTATGTATACAAGCACACATAATGCATAACGAGTTTAAAGTTAGAGAACATGTTTATCTTAAAATTAATCCATGAAAGAGTTCAATGAAATTGGGAACATGTTCCAAGCTTACACCTAGATATTATGGACCATTTGAGATCCTAGAAAGGATGGGACTAGTAGGATATAAATTTGCATTACTTGCTAACATTGAAGCACATGATGTTTTCCCCTGTTTCATTGTTTAAGATATATATATACATACATGATCCTAACCATGTTATTGATGGGGTTATGATTTAGGTGGAACCAAAGGAAGAGTTCTAGCCAAAATGCATGTGCATCTTAGACAAGAAAATAACATTGCTATGGAATCGAGCCATCGCTTAGGTAAAAGTGCAATGGAAGACTTTGGACCCAATGAGACTACTTGGGAGATAAATGATGCCATGATAGAAGCATATCCATTCTTATTTCAATGATAAACAGCGTTGCAATAAAAGAACATCCAAGCCAACGTTATTCAAGGGGGAGGCGATGTAATGTCCCGGTTTCAATATCTTGGAATGATATGAATTCGATCCTAAATATTTTTAGATGCTTTGCATAGATATTTTCTTTTACTATTCTTTAGTACACCATGAAGTACATATATCAAGGTGAATTTGAATATTTGTAAACATAGATATTTTTCCAGTTAATAAAAGAACCAAGATTGACTAAGCATGAGTCCCTAAAGGAGATATGATACCACAAGAGAGGAAAGGTAAGGGGTTCTAAAGGAATATTAATACGTCTTATCCATCTTGCTATCACCAAACCCTTCATGTTTTTTATGATGTTGAGCCTAGCCTATAGTTTAATGAGAGACAAGAGAAGTGGATATCACCAATTCCAAGATCTAGGAAACCACTTCCTATAAAATAGCCACTTGTTCCCCCTACCTTCTAAGGTTTAGGAAGTTTTGGATTGGAACTCTTCTTACCATTTGTCATTCATGCAAAGATGGGAAATTCAAATTGAAAGGTGGGGCTAATTTTTGTAATGGTTTAGAGGAGAGAAAAAAAATTACCTAGGAAAAAGAGGTTTTCATACTAACGAATTAAACAACCATGAAAGGAAGCCATCAAAACTTTGTGATGAGCCATGAACTATGAAAAATATCATTGGCAATATCCATGTGGGATATTTCACCTTTGTCTCATAATTGTTATCCATGTGGGATAATTCACAACACTCATCCAACACACACACATGGAAAGAAAATGCTACTCTACTCCCATTTGTAGAAGGTTTCACCACCAAGCCAAGTGTCCAATCTCATGTGCAGCTTGATGTTATGTATATAAATCAACATAGTCTAAGTTAATACATTAATAATACTAAGAGGAGAATCATAGATAAAAAAAAAACTCTTAATAAATAATACATAATATTAATAATAGTAAAGAAATAAATATAACGAGTTAAAAGAAAACTACTATTATTAAACTAAAAACATGCCTTTTCAAATGAAAAGGCACAATAGATCTATTTAAAGGTCTCGTTTGTACTTGTGATCATCATTGATTTTATTCAACAATTCTTTATTTTAAACATTGATATGTTTTATCGAATAAAATGTATACACTTCCACTACACTTTCCAAGGATAAAAATGTTCAAAGAGTGTCCAACATTCAAAAACATGCTCAATACTTCATGTGAAATTTTCAGTTTCCTTCTCAATTTTTAGGGCCAAAGGTGGTCCAATTTGCTTCAACGGGACATGTCTCTATTTGCTACTCCACATGGATGAGATTTGTACAATTTTTTCCCATATGCTCAAAAAGTGACAAAAATAGACATGACTCTCTGTTTTTTCAACAACCTCCACGGGAAAACACTCACTCTTGCTACTTAAAGTGGACAAGGGATCTAGCAAAACACTACCATCCAATTAGATATTATCACAACAATCCAAGCTCTTTATTTAGATCTCTATTTCCTCCTTTTAAGAGGTGTAATTTCATCTTTGGATAGGAACCACCACATATTCCCCTCCACGAGGCTTTATATTTTCCCCTTTATTTTGCAATTGGTGTTTTAATGCATAACATTCCCTATGTGTGTGGTGGCACACCGTTTGCTTCGGTTCATTAATTTAGTTTTTTAAACATCACAAAAAATGCCCAAAAACAATCACTAGTTTTTTTAGCCGTACACTAATCAAAATTTGTCCAAAGGTGGTGATATCATATATCGCCAAAAGCTATCAAAATTTATTTTCCAATGACTAGTTCTAACTTCATTGGAACCATGCAGTAAAAGATATATCCTGTCAAAGCCAAGGGTGTGAAATTTTAATCTCATTTTTCACTTCTTGTCAATTCCTATTTCTTTTCTCCACTTGCACGTTTGTTTTGGCATTAAGGCAATGTAATCGTTTTGCGAGTAGTAATAAACTTTCAAGGGGGCGAGCTCCCATTTTTCCCAAAAAGTTGTGCCAAACACATCTTCAACACACTCATCCCCTTTATAGAAGGTTAATCCTAAAGAACGAGTATCGATTCATTCCTGGCTACTCCGTCGCTGGTTCATGCATCCCTTTATGCTTCATCTTTTTTCTTTCTATGGTGTTCCTCATCTTCTCATTATCCATCATTGTTGTCCATCTCCAAGTCTTGGTCCCAATTGTGAGTCAACACATTTGGATTGGTCACTTGCAAGTGTAACCACCTTCTTTATTCAATCCACAACGATTGGAACACCCTATAATAAAAGCACGCATCTTATTAGTTAAGATATTAATACAAGCTATCTCAAAAGTGAACATGATAATAACATTGTATTTTTAGGTAATCTCTACCCATTACAAGAAATGAACTATCTAAATGTCTATCAAGATGAGAAACCAAGTAAAAGGAGATAAATGGCACACACTAGGTTACAATACTTTAAATTTGTTCAATATCTAAGAGGGAAATCAAAACTTAGGTAGTTGATTATGAAGCAAATGTAAAATATAGACCTTCTTGATCACCAACTTAGTGGTTTCCACAACCTTGGCCCCTTGAAGCTCTATCATGTTGTTGAGGGAACATCATTGGAAAACAAATAACACATCAATTTAATTTACAATTTTTGCCTCACATTGTCTGATAATTCTAATGTGGATTATAGGTTTTTACAAATATTACATTAAACATATTGGTTCTTTAAATTATATAAACAATTCCTAGTATCGTGGGTGCCATAAGCTTCACAAATCACTCAATATGGAGTTCACTTAGATTTAATCTTGTTAACTCTAAAAACTTCATAATGAAGCAATGTAGGATGTTGACGAATCAATAATCATCAATTGAATGATTGTTTTGAGTAAGGACTGTACACCAAATCTCTTCCTAGCTAATCTTCATAGTCAAATTTGTCTATTGTGTTTGCACTCATTCATTCTAAAGTTTGAGTCAACTTTAACCTTTCTATTATATCTAATCATCATCAATGTTTGTCTAATGGGCCCTTTTGAGTGCTTTTTCATATGTTCCGAGGTTGTGGACAATTAGAGTCGTTATTTATCTTTGATTTAACCAAGTGACAAACCACTCTTGTTGGCATTTTATATCAATTCGAGTTGGAGTGCAACTTTACACTCTTTAAAAGTTTATCATACTTCTACACGTTTCTATCAAAGGTTGTACAAAAGAGTTGATTTTAATCTTCATTATGCAATAATCCTTAACCACATTGAATCAAATTCAGAAACCACTCTAATGCTCTACCTCCTAGAGATGCTAATAATTTTGCATTTTGGTTTCAACATTTACTGCACTCAATTTTCAATAGTTTCACAAAAGCTTGAATATTCTATTGGGTTTATATGTCCATCATACTGAGCATAATATATTATTTGTATTTATGTCCTCGATCAAAGGGACGTAATAAAAGGTAGTAATAAAAATTTACATAAAACAATTCTTCAACTTTTCATTTACCTGGAGGTTGTCTCTACTTCCCATGTACATACTATCAATACCCATTCTTTGATGTTTTAAAACATATTTAATAGTGATGCCTCCTTTTTTAGCGGGAAACCACAAGAAGCTATGTAAACTAGTCAAATTTTGATCAGTGTTTTCCTTGCTCATATGTAGGACAACACAAAAGCATCACATGCAACTCACCCTCAACTTCTGCCTACTTGGAAAGATAACATAAATTCTCTTGATTTATATTTCCCATATCAATTGCTAGGTGATCAAACCTTACTGTTCATTGGCAAATTGTATGTTTTAGGCATGGATATTTTCTCTTCAATGTATTGTTGTTCTATGTAGGTTATCATTGGGTTTATCTCATAGTAATAGAATCTCATCTTCTTGTCGGGATCCTGCCAAAATTTCTCATATTATCTTCCTTTGTGTAATGTCCTCTTCCTTTTAGGCCCTGAGGCCCATACCGCTAACCTATGTGATTCCTGTGGGTTCGAGCGGTTACTGATAACTAGGGAATCAGATCA
>LPNX010901251.1:59969-74124 GCA_001517045.1 Pseudotsuga menziesii
AGTTAAATATATAGAAGGCTGACATAATGCTTCTCCCCCTTATGGTATTATACTTGTTTTTATAACACCGTATAGAAAGGGATTTGTATGACAAAATAAAGGGATAGCCTTCCTTCAATGGCACCCCCATGATACCTTGAACCAGTCTCGTCGATGATGATAGGATCACAATCATTCTCAATGAAACAAAGGTGAATGGCGGTCAACTCCAAAGAATCAATTGTGTAAATAGGTGCCAAATAACCCTTTCTTATATATCAAAGACAATGTTTTCATGGCTGGTATTATACTTGTTTTTATAACACAGTATAGAAAGGGATTTGTATGACAAAATAAAGGGATAGCCTTCCTTCAATGGCACCCCCATGATACCTTGAACCAATCTCGTCGATGATGATAGGATCACAATCATTCTCAATGAAACAGAGGTGAATGGCGGTCAACTCGAAAGAATCAATTGTGTAAATAGGTGACAAATAACCCTTTCTTATATATCAAAGACAATGTTTTCATGGCGTTCTTAATCAATGCATAAGTGATCCAAAATTTTACTAAAACCCTTTCAAAGATTCAACTTCTTTGATAAGTCCACACTTCTTTGTTTTTTTCTCTCTCTGGATACTAAGGTAATTTCCTGCTGACTTTTCTCCATTGTGCATCTAAAAAGCATTCTAAACACTAATCCAAGAATTTCTAATAGCTTTCTGAGAAACCATAAATTTTGTACTAGTTTGGTGCCAAAGTTCTTTCTTCTAACATAGGATCAAAGGTAGTTTTTAATCTTCTTTTCCTACCATTGGCTTATCTCCTCTTTTATCATTCTGCTTGTCATTTTGACTCGTTCACATTAGCTTGGACCGAATACTAGCAGCAACACAACCAACTTTGCTTTCAAACAAATGAAGTGATTAGAATGGTACTGAACGTGGGATATTAGACAAGCAAAGGATCATAGTTGAAAAGTAAAATGAAACACCCATATGATGGCACATTCTTGAATGCTTAAGTAGAACAAAAAATAAAATTTATGTAGAGAAAGGACTACACTGTCAAGTGAGTTTTATTACTACTATCTAAAATATGATCCAAGTTCTGAATCTAGTGATCAATTATACAAAAGTGTTGACCTGGTTATACAACTAACTATTTTAACCAGCTGAACTATCAACTTGACTATGAACTATCAACTTGACTCTACTAACGTTCAACTTAATCCCAAGGGGTTGAATCAACTAAATAGCTAACATATATCAACCTCTAACAATGGTGAAAACAAAGCCCCTGAATTACCACTATATTCTTAACCAATGCAACCCGTTTTCCCATGGTCTAGAGGGAAAATCACAACCCCAAAATATTTTCTTATCAGCATTGATTTATGAGGGTTCAAGCATAACCTATGTATCGCTTATATTGAGTGCTAAAACTATTGACTCTCCTCCAGAAACTTAACCTGAAGGTTTTGCAGTAGGTTCTGATTTTGGTCCGGTTCCTTAAGCATTCAACTCTAGCAGGATTTGGTAAGATTTTTCAAATGCAAAGAAATTTTGTACAACGCTCGAGATATTTACATTCTCACCCTTTGAAAACAAAGGTTTAGTTCTGATTAGTTGGGTCTGATTCAATCTAGTAAACTACCTTTCACATTGTATTAACATGAATTCTCAATTGTTGCCCACTATTACCTACAATAGGGACATCTCTAATAATCCATATAGCTGGCTTGAACTGAAAAATAACTGGTCCTATTAGCTAGACAATCACTTGGGCATCTTTTGCAATTTTGATGGGCTTGGGTCAAAAAGAACTGCATCATTTAGAGATTTTAGTTTCTAAGTGGGTTTGTTCAATCACTCAAGATCATATAATCCTTCAATCAAATTTCCCCTTAACATACTGTCGATCACATTTGACTTACCTCCTATCTATGATATCAGCTACAATATAAAACTTACCCTACCACCTACCACAATAAAACTATATAAAGAATAACTCGTATAATCATATCATAGCATTCCTGTAAAATGTTGGAAACAATAATGGGAAATTTACATGCTCATCCTTTGAAAACAAAGGCCTGGCTCTGATTCAATCTGGTAAACTACCTTTCACACATTGTATTAATGTAGACTCTCAATTGTTGCCCCCACCTATCATCTACAATAGGGGCATTTCTAATAATCCAATTAGTTGACTTGAACAGGGAAAGAATCGGTCCTATTAGCTAGATAATCACTTGGGCATCTTTCAAAAATTTTGGGATTGGGTCAAACAGAACTACATCAATTGGAGATTCAAGATCATATAACCTTCAATCAAATTTCACATAAACATACTATTGATCACTCTCGACTTACCTCATATCTATGATATCAGCTAATAATATACAACTTACCCTGTCGCCTATCATGATAAAACTCATAAAAGGAATGACTCATATAATCATATCATGGCATTCCTGAAAATGTTGGAGACAATAATGGAAAATATGTTAACCCTTCATAGAAAATATAAATTTTACAATGACATTAACATCTGAAGAAAGATGTCTCCTGCTTTTCAACCTACATATCTTGAGCAAATCAAATGAGAAAGGTATACAATCTACAGCCAAAGCTTCAGGCCAGTATAACATTAACTGCAAATTAGATCTCTGATGACTGCAGAAAAGTTGGATAGACAAGGAAAATGGAATGATTTTAATTCAGACATTAGTTGTATAACATGAAACTAAGCCTATTTTCATAAGTTATAACAACTAGACAGTCAAATCACCGACATTCCAAGGAGCTCTTTTCAGTCACAAGGTTCCATCTACTATAAAAAAGGGTGCCATGGGACCTTCTAATAAACAATATCAACCTAATTACTTCATAAAAACTATCCACTTTTAACCCGTTGGGCTCACTCAAGTGATCGAGTGCCGTGATTTACAAGCAACAGGTCTCAGGGTCACGTCCCCGGGTTGGATGCCTCAGATGATATTGATATTGTGGGCCTCACTTGATGTCCCTGCCCGGTCAGGTGTACAATGTCTATGCCCCCACTTTACAATGGGTACCATCCTCAGAATGAGGGTAAGTGCTGGGGTATTTCAGGGATCTAGACTCCAAGGAAAACATAAAAAACAAAAACTATCCACTTGGACATCCTATCCTAAACGTATGCCTTGGACAATCAATTTGCTTGTTAAAGGTTGTCAAACGACCAATATAGTAAGGCTATTCACAAACACTGGAAGACTGGAGACTAGAAATTAACCAATTGTTTTCCAAATTTACCAAGGAAAAATGTTACACATCGTAAGGCAAGACCTTTTATCATATTTAATTTCATTTTAAAGACAATATACTCAATGATCAAGTAATTAACACAAACTGTTCGAGGTATCATGTTTTTCCGGCTTCCATTGGAAACATCAACTGAATAAATCCTTGGGTTCGCTATCTATAAGTAGTTCAAAATCCCTATATATTATACTGTCTCGATTCTCTATAGATAACCAGTTGCATGTACAGGAAAAAAGTAGAAATTTGCAAGAAACAAATAATAAATGGAAATTCACAACATTCATCAAGAACTTGTACTATTTGCTGCTTCTGAATCAATATTTATAGACTAAAAATGCCAGATAGAAGATGCGCACAAATGAATAATGCTCATTTTATAACTCAGTTCTGATCCACGTATTTCAGCTGCCAACGATTTTCATGGTCAGGACAGAAAAATATACATCAGAATGCTGCTCCAAAGAGACCACAGCAAATTTCAATAGGAAAACTTCGTTAGGGACAAATTATTAGATGGATTTAATAATAATATTTTACATTTGCACTACAAATAAGTTGAAAAGCTCTGATCAGGTGCCAATCCACCATAGTTGGATACTCCCATAGTTTCAATCTGGGTGAAATGGTACTTAAAAGTGCCCCCAATTATACACTGATGCTGCATTATATTGAGGCATATAAGAAAGATTGCATCCATATGCCAAGGTAGACTTGTCAAATCATGGATTGCTGCCATGATTCACTTACTTTAGCAACAAACAGTTTCAAAGCCATAATTATGACTTGTTATCTGCGGGATCTCTTCTACCCAGCTTGAAGGTATAAAGCAACCAAACAGGTTTTCTGCAAGACAATTTACAAAGTACTTGTAAAGGATAACAAACTTTCTCCACGTTGATGCTACACAAAGCATCAATGAGGTGTAACAAAGCTTTCTCCAATTTGACATTACAAAGCACCTAATGGCATCATGTCAGCACCTTCCAAATTCATGTGGACAGAAAATACCATGACCTGTTCTTGTAGTAGCACGAACACTCTCATCTGCAGTACAAAGAAATGTTTAATAAATGACCATTGTTAATGGCTACTAAAATTGAAGATGCACGAGATTACAAAAAGCATCCTTAACCGCTTTCTAACAGGCATAAAAACTGTCCAATGATGCATGGAATAATACTTTAAACGGCATCTCTGCATCCAATCACTTCAATTATCTTTATAGTGATCAAACTTCAGAGTGTGGTCAGTATTCTGCACCCTAATTTTCGCCACGCTCTTCCTCTTCAATCCTTTAACAGAGCTTCTCTTTAGCATATACAGCATAGATATCACTATTTACTACAAACTATTACAATGCTTTTAATGATAACTAACAAGCCTCAAACAAAATATATGGATAATGACCATAAAGTGAAAGATCTGCCACATCCGTTTAACTATATAATGGCATCATGCCATAGAATCTTATAGTACAAAGATTTTTATTAATGCAACCTCCTGAGAAAAACATCTTAAACGAATGGTTTCCCAATAATTTGGCATACTGAGAGGAAAATGGCATCACAGAACAGACCATCACACGGTACCATTTGTAAAGTCTACCCACTTCAAAATCTCCTTGTGAATTGGACCTAGTTTCTCATTAATCATCATCAGGTATCCAATCAATCAAATCAAGACATGGTGTGTATATTGTTCCTACTTGCTCCTCAGCATTCATATTGACAATTTCATGACATCTTGAGAAGCTGCAGTTGCAAGCTAATTGTTCCATCCATGGAGAAAAATCTGGAGAAGAGTACATAGCAGTTAAAACAGTCATAAATATATGTAATAATTCAAACTTCAAGACTGCCAAAAATGAAAACTAAGTGAGAAATCTGAATGGAGTCTTCTTAAGTTCAGTAGACCGTTTAAACTAAAGATGGCCTTCTGATATTAGGAAAACTGTTTTTAAAACTAAATATGGTCTTGTAATGTTTAGAAGACTTTTCAAGACTATAGATGGCCTTTTTTGTTTAAAATGGTGTAAGTTTCACTTTCGGGCATGGCCAACCTTATATTGTAATTATTATTGTATTTCTAGGTTTGGTTAAGGCTGACCTTGTACACACAGGCTCATAACCCCTCTTGGAGAAAGCACGTTACTCTTAAGTTGTGTATAACGCACAACTCCCCTTCAACATTCATCAATGAAGTGATTAACTTTCAATTTCAATAAATTGTTTTGCTTAAAGGTATGTTAACACCCAGATTTACCACATACATATTCATCAGCGACAGACCAGCTTTACACAATACGGCATTCAGAGAGGTATGATTTGATGCAATGAATGTGCCTTTAATTGCCAATGTGATTAAAGACTTTCTCAAGGTATGTTCATCTCCAGATTTCAGTATTAGCATTGTTGGAATGAGTAATTTTAATATTACATGTGCAATGATATCTAGTGTGATGTCGTAAGGTGTCTTATCTAGCAAAGGAAAACATATATAACTCTAATCTTATGTAAACGGAATTATCCCACATGCATCATGGAGTAATATTCTCCTATTACCCTTCATTATATAAGGAGGTGGAAAATCATGTATCGCACATGTAGTATGTGATGTAATTCTTCTATACTTCTGGCTATATAATAGAGGGTAAGCAGAGCCTTTGAGCATATATTGAGAATTATCTCATGTGAATATTGTAAACCTGTGAAGCATCTGCAGAGTGGAGCTCAAGCGAAAGATTGGAGATTTCTGAACAATAAGAAGACAATACCTTCCTATAGATGTTTCCCATTTGGGGTTCTACAATGCATATCTAATGTATCATTATTTTCTTGTCTCTAGTTTTTTACTTTGATTATTGTTGCTTGTATGGAATCTGGATAGAAAGCTAGACTAGTAAATTCTTGCTTTGCATGTTAGTAAATACATTGTTGTATGTTTATGCATATTCTCAATATTCTAACATGGTATCAAAGCTAGTTACTATGCTCTACTTTTTTCGGTACATTTTGTTAAAAAAATTTACAAGCAAGAATTTCTTCATTTTTTTTGTTGGGTCCTCCATATTTGGTAGCTTTGTCATCTGATCTATCAAACTCTCGTGTTTTTTCTTTGATTTGGACATTTGCAACATATTTGAGAATTTTTTTCAAACCCTAAACCCTCACCATTGATTTTTACAAACTTTTCAAAAATATTTCTAGTTTTTCTTGATTTTTCCTGTAGATTTGAGTTGAAATCCCTTGAATACTAACGTGCTATCAAGGATCTATATTTCTTGCACCAGATATGTTGTTTGTTTGGCTCTGGTTGTGTTTTGTCGCAGATTTCCATACAAAATGACAACTAGTTTCACAACTTTCTATTATTTGGACAATTTTAGGCAGTTTAGGACCACCACACACTCTTTGGTCTGAGGAAGCACATACACACACATATACACCTTTCCTTTAGAAAAAGCGTGTACAAACGCATCTATTATGCAGAGAAAGTGCGGGAACCCTATTTTTGGCAAAACTTTCGCTGAAATCGATATTTTTGTTCATTGTTTATGTTGTAGGTTCGCAGATCCGTCAATAAATTGCTGTTAAGATTCGGCATTTGTGAGAAATTTATGTTTTTTTGTTACTTTTTCTTCTAGATCTTAGCTTTTTGAGACAAGGCAATATTTTGCATTAGGGTTTAGTTTTTTATCATACTATGACATCAGAAGTAGCTTCTATTCCTGAATTAGTTGGATATAACTATCTCGCTTGGAAGAGAGATGATTGATGTTCTCAGAAGTAAGAAGTAAGAACCTCTAGGGATTAGTTAAAGGAGACCAAACAAAACCAACCGATGCAAAAGACTCCGCTATATGGAAAGATCAATGTGATCAAGCAAAATGACTCATTGGAAAAACTGTTTCAGATAGTTTGCAAGTACATATTGAGGCCGAGGATAGTCCAATTCAGGTATGGAAAACTTTAGCTTCTTTGTTTGATAAAAGTGATAATGTTTATGCTTACTGTGTTGAAAAGAAAATCCATGAGTTAGACCCTAAAGATTTAGATAGAATAGAGTCATTTCTTACTGAAATTAAAACCTGTAACGAAAAGTTATGTAATTGTGGTAGCGATTACAAGAAGAATGATAATTCCCTTACTATTCTTGTAGAACAAAAGTTACCTTCTTCATTTGAAATGTTCATCCAAACTAGGAATATGGCTATTGAAATGTTAGAGGTGCTATAAAACCCTCTTTTGAAGAATTTTGTACAGCTTTGATATGTGAGCAAGATAGACTAATTGCTTCTAGTCAATTATCTAGTAGTAAAGCTCTAATGGCACATAGTAAAAAGAATACAAATAAATATCTTCATAAAAACTCTAAAACCATATAATATAGGATCAACTCCTCACTCTTCTAATGATGATACTTCTAATATGATATTTAATAAAAAGAAAGTGTATAATCCTTGTTAGTACTGTGGGAAAACCAACCTCCCTGAAAAGATTTGCTTTAAATTGAGACGTTAGCTTGCTAAAGCCAAGGAGAAGTCTTCCGGAGAACAAGAAGTAGCCATGTGTGCCTATTATGTTCACCCTAATAAATCTTCTTCTAATGTGGAATCGATTCTAGATTCTAGTCCATGTAATCATATGACTAGTACAACTTCTTTATTTAAATTTTATGACACTAAAAAACACAACATACAAAGTATCTATAAGTGATGGTAAACAACGTTCAGCATTAGGATATAGTAATGCTAATGTTCCTAATGGTACTTTGCAAGATGTGTGTCATGATCAAGGAAGGTCCATCAACTTGCTTTCTATTTATCATGCATGTCATAAAGGTTATAGATTTGAAGCTTGGAATGATAAATATGTTTTAAAAGATATCAAACATAACTTCAAAATTGTTTTTTTGGTCTTGTTGATCATAATGTTGGATTATATAAGTTTACTGGTTTTAATTCAAGTAAAAATTGATCTTTCTATATCTATGTTGCTCACGTTGATGAACTAAGTAAATTATGGCATGAAAGATTAGGTCATTTGAATTATGGAAAAATGCAAATGATGTCTAATATGGAACATGGATTACCTTTAATTTCTTACACTAAAGGTGTTGGTGAACGTTGTGTTCTTGGTAAACATCATAAGGAAATGTTTGATAAAGGTAAAGCTTAGCATTCTAAAGAACAATTACAACTAATTCATAGTGATATTTGTAGTCCTCTTGAAACTCCTTTGTCTCACGTAGTCTATTTTCTTACTTTTACTGATGATTATAGCCGTAAATATTAAGTTTATTTCCAAGCATAAATGTGAAACATTTGGTATATTTCAAGAATTTAAAACCATGATTGAAAATGAATATGGTAAAAGTATTAAGACTTTGAGAACTGATAATGGGGGGTCATTCAATAAAAAATAATTTAATGCATATTTATCTAAACATGAAATTCAACGTCAAATTGTTGTTCCCTATACACCTCAACAAACGAGGTCGCTAAAAGCAAGAATGAGACTTTGGTTGTGTTACCACCTAAGCTGTACTTGGTGGTTTTTTCAAGCAAGCCGACAAAGGAGAGCAAGTATACTTGTTCATTCTTCAAGGTTCAGAAGTCCGCCAAGATTTTTCTGGGAGTCTGTTCGAAATTTTTTGTAACACATGTTCATACCCCCTTGGGAAAATTGTAAAAAATGTTCTAGCATGATAAATTTTTATAAAAGGCTCGGCTTCCCATACTTAATTATCAAACCAACTAGCCCAGAGTATTTTTTCCCTTGGTTATTATTGGTTGTTGAACAAACGACTAATAATTTCTGAGTTTTTCACTCAGACCTCCAAAGTTGGGGTAGTTGTCTTGGTCGTTAGGCCTTAGGAGGTTATTAGAGCCTTCGTGTCAATGTTTTTCAACATGCTAAGAACTCGAATTAAATCGTATGGACATGTGCTAGGTCCCCCTAGAGTTTCGTCTGATTCCAAAAAAATAAAATTTTCCCGCAAAATTAGGCCATTTTTTAATGGTTTAATTACAAAAATTCAAAGTGTAATAAACGTCAGATACGGAGTCTGTTTTTGGCGTGGGGATGCTTGTTTTCACGCTAAGAGCATCCTCTTTATCCCTGGGTCCACTTTTCATATCATTCGGGCAAACGGAGCACCCCCTAGAGCATTATTCAACTAAAAGTCCATCAAGATGACATTTTAATGCTAAATTACAACAATTTGGCACAAAAAGACAGTTGAAAAAGTCAAAATTCATATAATAAAATATGGGGTGACATGGCAAGTGGACGCATATTATGCATGCGACCCTTTTTCAAATGCTAAACATTAAAACTTTGGATAGTTTGAAGTGAGTTTTGATTTATGAGGGAGATGACGTCAAGCTACATGAGAAAGTGCCAAACTTCAAACAAAGTTGCGATAGCATTTTTGGTGGACCCCTCTTCATGTGTGGAGATGTTAAAAGCTTGGATAAGTTTTAATATGTGGTATATCATATGTTTTGAATTATATATAAGTGGTGACGTCAACCATGAGGAAATCATGCTAGCACTCAAAGCCAAAGTTGCGATAGCTTGCAGTGGACCCCCTTTCATGTGGTAAGTTGTAAAAATGTTGGATAAGTTAAATATCATGTGTTTTGGTGTTGTGAAGTAGCGCATGATTTTGGTGAGAACTCACACGTGAGGTTTGATGCCAACCTCATGGATCAACGAGTGAGTTGGGTGATGTGGCACTTGGTGAATGGGTTGGTGGAGTTTGGTGGGAGAGGTGGCATTTGCCTCTCTAGTTCCACTCCACTTCAACTCACTTGAATTGAGTTCAAACTCAGTTAAACTCAGTTCAACTGGACTCTCTCTGCCAGTGTAGGTAGCACCCTCCCTGAGTCATTTTTGCTATTTAAGCAGGCATCCTTTCCACATTTTCTCATGGTCAGAGGAGTGGAGGCTTCGACCAAGCTATGGAGCTTTGTACCGTAATTATTTTTCTGATTAATAGAAAGACTTTGGAGGTCCATGGTGTTGCATTAGTGTGTGGATGAATATTGTCACTGGCATATGAGGTAACCGTATTGCTGTTTTTTTCTTTGCTTAATGCGGTGATCTATCTGGCCTTACGATTGTTGTTAACATATAGGGTAAATGATTCTAGTTTGATTTCATTTAATATTCTCTGCTTATAAATATCTAGGAGTAGCAGACTGTACTAGGTTGTACTTATGCTCTCTCAATCTTCATTTGTTGAAATACCAGATTTGATCCCGTTTGTGCAAGTATTGTTAGTGATGCAAGTTTCCTAGATTGATTGGAGTGGATTATCTCGGTTGAATCTACCATTCTTCAAGCACTTTTAAGAAAGACATGGTTTCTCTGCTTCCCACCGTTGGATTCCTTAGATATGGGCACTCTGCTTGAGCACTTCCTTCTTCCTTCTTTCCTTCACCTTCAAAATTAAACTTTATCTTTGGTTCTGGTTACTTTGTAAAATGATTAAGTAAATTAGTTTCTTTTAAAATATTATTCAAAGGCTGATTTATTTAAGTACATTGCTAGATCCTAATCTCGAAGCTTTATTCTGAGTAGATCTTGATTGATTAAGTACCTAGGCTTATTGTTTATCATTTAAGTACTTAATTTTTTATGTTATTAATGCTTTATTTGGCACATTTGGTGCATTATAGGTGGCTGGTTTTTTATTTTTATCGCCAAGACAAGGAGAAGTGCAGCCAAAAAATCAAGGATCTAAGTTGTTCAAAGACCTCCTGGAGCACCATTCTTGATCTTGTCTTTTAAGTTTTTTCTAAAAACCTGTAAGCCTTTGGATCTATATCTATAAGGACCACTGGCATCCACCTCAAGCATTGTAAATACCATAAAAAAATATTTGGAGTAGGCTCCTTCAGAGCCCACTCCCCATCCCCCCTTGGGGGATTTGCGTCGATGCACTTTTTTCATTGTTTTACTTTTGTTAAATGTAGTTTTTCTTTATAGTTCTATATACTTTGTCATTTCCAATTTCAAATTTGTTGCAAAGTAATACAAATACTAACCCCACGACTTCCCAAGTTACCCGAAAGGGGAAAGAGATGCACGGTAGGATTAATTAGAAAATCCTTGTGTTTGTATTGCTTTTATTTATTTTGTTTAGTAATTTACACCCCTTGCTCTCCCGACTAGGGCTTTATCCTGAAAGAGGTTCTTGGGGATTTTAATAAACAACCAAACACAGTACAAAGTTAAATCCTTAAAAATTATCAAGGCTCCGTTGTGTGTGCTCTGCACCGCTGCGGTTCGACCGAATAGTTGGCTGCATCAAAAGCAACGTGGGTGACTAGCTTAATTAGTTTTTAAATTTCAATTAACCTCCCCAAGAGAAAATCCAACGTCTCGATTTGATCCGTTGCGGTGGCAAAATCCACAAAGGAAGCGGGAACAACTGGGTAGTGACCTCGAGACACCGTTAGGCTACACCCTTGTTGGTGTAGTGTTGAACACGTCTCAGAGACTCCAACCAGCACACATATTCCTTGCGGGGAGCCGCATCGGATAAAGGTTTTGGACATACTCCTCATACCTTCGGGTATATCTGGAGTTCCCTTCCCCCCATAAGTTAATCAACTCATCTCCACATTAATTTAAAACTGCCCATGAGGACTTGCAACATTTTTCTTTCAGCAACACAACACCTTTATCTATGGACTCCATTTTCGCACTAGTTCTTTGCATTATACAATCATTTATTTATATGTGCTTTATATATTATGCATTGATCTTTATGTTGTTGTGCTTAAATTCTATTGCAATATCTTGTTCTAATATTTACTTTTATCAAACTCCTAAATAACTCAATCATCACCATTTCACTAAGCCTTAACAGCCTTAGGAACTAAATAGGGTCTACCCCCCTTGGCTTCGTTAGGAGTTGGCCTAAACGGAGGAGTCAAGAACAAGGTGATAGCCTTGACAAGAGACTTGCCCCCAAGGACACACCGAGTGGCTTGAAGAGTTATGCCACGTCACCCCCCAGGTGTGTGAAAGGAGGCAACAGGTTGAAATCGCTAGATGTATGTTTTATTCTAAAGGGCTAAATAAACATTTTTGCATTAAAGCTATTTGTTGTGTTAACTATATCTTGAATAGAATCCCTACCAAAGTAGTTTTGCAAGTTACTCCAGAAGAAAAATGGAATGGAAGAAAACTCAATATTAGTAACTTTAAGATATTTGGTAGTGAATGTTGGGCACATATTTCGGATAAAAAAAGAAAAATGTTAGAACCAAAGTCTCACAAATGCATTTTGATTGCTTATTGTCAGGATTCCAAAGCATACAGGTTGTTACATCCATCTATCCAAGGTGTTATCATTTGACGAGATGTTCAATTCAATGAAGTCTCTCCTCCTCCTGAGTCTATTGAACCTCATGTTACCTTGAATTCGCCCTCATTTTCTATTACTCCTATCTTTGTTACCCATTCCTCTATTTTTGTGCATGATCTTGATCCTAGTTCACCTTCTTCTTCAAGTAATCCACCTAAATGTTGCGAAGATACTAGTGTGGTTCCTACCAATACACCTCTTTATGTTTGGGCCCGAAAAACCCTTGAATTTGCAGGTCATGAGATTGGTATTCCTTTTTATACTCGTTGAACTAGATATGTCTTTGCTCTTATGACTAAAGCATTGGCACAGATGATCCCTCTATCGATGCTAAAGCTAAAGATAAACCTGACTGGGAGAAAGCCATGACTGTTGAATATAACTCTTCAATGAAGAACAAGACTAGGACTCTTGGTCCCCTTCCTCTTAGAAAGAATTTAAATGGATATATAAAACAAAGTTTATTGCAGAAGGACAGATTGAAAAACATAAAGCTCGGTTAGTAGCAAAAGTCTCTTCTCAACAAGAAGATATTTACTGTACTGAAACTTTTGCTACAATTACTAAATGTACACAATAAGAACTATTCTTTCTCTTGCTACATCTTATCAATGGGAAATACAGCAAATGGATGTCAAGAGTGTGTTTTGAATGGTGATATTCGTGAAGACATTTATATGCAACAACCTCTTCGTGGTGTACACCTGTCTTCTTAGGAATATCTAGGGTTTTCAAGGATAATTCTTGGTGCTTGAGGCTTCTTTGCAGTCTTTCAAGACTAGTTCAAGAAGGAAAGATTCTGGGGTTTGCTTTCTTCTAGGATTCTAGGATTCTAGGGTTTTCTTTCTCCTTTTCTCCATTAAATATGGTAAGATCTTGAACCTCTTGTCTTGCATTACCAATGTATCCAAGGTAAGGGTAATTCAAGGTTTCATCCATCTTAGTTTTTTCTTGTTGGTGAGGAATTTCTCTGGAAGAATCCCTCTTGTTTTGGGCCTTGACTGAAGACACTGAGAGGGGGGTGTGAATCAATGTGCAGCCAATTTTAACTTTTTCACAGTTTATCAGGGTTAGCTACCAATTCATCAATTCATTACTCTATCATAAACATTTCATAAACATCTTTCACTTCATCATTCATAAATCAAAAGTAGTTAAACCATCAAGAGCCATAACACAGAAGAAAACCACATCATATGAATTTGTAATCTTTTTATATTATTTGGGTCCGGCTACAACCATTAGGCAAAATCAGCTCCTACTGATACATAGAGTACCTACTCTATATCCAGGACCCTGCCTGGTTTTCTTAGACCCTGCTAAGAAGGGGTTGAGGTATCCTAACCTCAAAAGCAAGACAATCTTGCTTTTACATAACAGTAAATTCATGTAACCAACAAGAAATCTCTGACATATCAAAGCTGCTCATCTTCTCTGCTCATCCCATCAACTCTTCTGTACCGCTGCTCATGAATCTCTGCTCA
>LPNX010901265.1:0-115240 GCA_001517045.1 Pseudotsuga menziesii
CTCTGTTTAATTCATATACATCATTGAACTGCTACTAAGGATTCCAGATTCCTTAGTAGGTGCTCATTAGCACAAGCTAGGGTGAAAACCCTAGCTACAGTAACACCAGAGGAAAGAAGCACTACTAGCCCACCTATCCGGATATTTATGCATGCAGCTATCTCTAGAGTCATTATCAGCCGGAATATCAGTGGTAAGTGTTAATTTCTCTCTACAAACCCTAGCCCTAATTAAGCTACATTTTAAGGCATTTTTGCATGGCAAGTTTGCATGCACAATTATTTTGTATTTTTGTAGAAGATTGAGTGTGAGAGTCAGCACTACAATAGAACATTATAGAATATCAGTATTTGGGATATTACATGTTTGGTACTTGAAGAGTTCTTCAAAATAATTTATGTTGGTTATCTTCCATTTGAAGCTTATGCTCTTTCAAATAAGGCATTTGATCTAGAGCTAGTCAATTACCCAGTCCCTGGTGAGGTTGATCTTCCATCGAAGATATTATATACAAAGATAACACCAGTTATTTGCAATTTTATAACAACGTTCATTCTTTTGATCGTTGTAATTTAGTAATTTTCCAGTATTGTTTGAGTTGAAATCCAAAGAATAGGTTCACTATTTATATATTTATTAAAACGAGCTGAAATTTGTTCATCATATAATCAATTTGGCACGAATGGCACAACTCTGTATTTCTCCCTACCTTTTTTGAATTTAAATCTCGAGTATAGGTTTAGTCTTGGTATATTTGACAACTTATTTCATATACTAATTCATTTATGACTGGGTTATTTATGATTGCATTGAGGACGAGGAGCAGGAAGTAAGTGCATTGTTAGAAGACTTAAAAGCATTGTTATTTATGACTGCGTTGAGGACGAGGAGCAGGAAGTAAATGCATTGTCAAAAAGACTTATGTTATTTATGACTGCGTTGAGGATGAGGAGCAGGAAGTAAGTGCATTGTTAGAAGACTTAAAAGCATTGTCAGAAGAGTTAAAGCATTTTCAGAAGCAAGAGCTATTCCCAATACCCACGCCGCCGCTGCGGCAATAACACTTCAAACTATAAGCCAATCAGCTGAGTAGAAAACTTGATTTTTATATTAATTAAAAAAATATTAGTTTGAAACTTTGGTTGAAATGGTAAATTGATTTTGTGTCAAAGTAAACTAATAGTTGGTCAATGATTATCAAAAACAATAGTACCCTCACAGTACCCTGGCCTTCGGCAGGGATTAATAACACTAAAGCACGTAGGTTGAACAACATTCAATACTTTTATGTTTTTGTTATATGTATAACATGTCTTCATTCAATAATACGATTTTGGAATAACTAGTTTTTATATGTTGATGTAGACATGTCATCAAATAGAAATAATAATCACAACAGTGTGAACAACTTGATTAAAACATCATGTCACACAAAAAATCAATCCTGACAAAAATGCTATAAGGAAAAAAATAAGATATTGATAGGAAGCATCGTTTAAACTACAAAAATAATAATGAATACATCAACAAACAAAGAAAATAATATCGTGGTTGTTTTTCTGCAAACAGTATTGATTCTCAAGATGTCCCCACACAATTCCAAAGGATATCTAATATAAAAGGAGATCAAATCGTCAAAGTCAGTTTCTGTCATCAATACCTACCCGTGACAATAGACGTAATGAAATGTTCAATCAAATTATCAAACTATCAATAGAACATATTTCTAATGATGGGACAGAGGTATTGGTAACTTGTTGTTGTATATATTTCAATAATAACTATTTGCATCTAGTTGCATGTAGAATATAGATATACTCAGATACACGTTGAATGTGTAGATATCTAATTACAACAATCGTACGAATCGAGCATTTCATGAGCGGAACGATGCTATCTAGAGAAATCAAAATGTAGCGGTACATAATTTTAATGTAAATATAACAAAAAACAACAGTGGAATAAGAACAATTTCTCTTGGCACGACAATTTTTTTATTTCAATCGAATATATATATATATACATTTTCCATGATGAGCAATGATAAAGGAACTGAAATTTTACACATACTTAGGACTTGCATACAAATGGAAACGTGCATGTATATTACACTTTGGAATGTTGTATCAATTTTATTGTTTTATGTGTCTTATTTTTAGGACACAAATTCCAAGTCTACTAGGAATGAATCACATAATCACACAAACAATGCACTATTATTAAATGCCGAAGAAATTTTTCAAAATCGATTGACAATCAATAGAGAAATTTCTAATTCAGTAAAACTAGCTTCTCCCACAACAACCAAGGTATCGCTTCAAATATGCACAACAAAGAACCATGCATTCCTTCTCAACGAAATGAAATTAGAGTAATGCCTGAGCTTAGTGGGAAATAATTTGATAAGAAACCAACCATACTGAAATTTCAGAAGTGTATCATTGAGGGACAAAAATCGTTGAATATTCACAGTGCTAATTTTCTCAGCAACATAAGAACAACCAATATCCTATCGTGCTTTGGTGATGACGACTCTCTGCGAAATGTTGGTGACAACGACATTCAATGCAACCAACTCCAATCAGTGAAGATGGAATATTGAACGACATTCAATGCAACCAACTCCAATCAATGAAACAATTCAAATCCCATAAATGAAGATGGAATATTTGAAAAGAAAATGATGATCATAGTTCAATTATAGATGCTTGAAGGACTATTTGTCTTGATAGATCAAAGGTCTTACTCAAGCCATTCAAAAGAAACTTAAATATTTTTATCATTGCAAAAAGCTTTAATGTACTATTTTTTTTACAAACACATTTTCACTTTTTAGGATGCTAACAATGAGGCTTGACGAGGACACAACTATCAAACCCCAATTCAACTCAAATACACACTACAACAAAACCCTATGATTATCGTCTCTTTTAGCTTCCTTTTTAGCGTCCACTATCACTTTTAGTGTATTTTTCATCATTTTTTGGACAAAGTGGACGCTTTTCCACGGGATGGCGCTTTTAATGGCGTTATTTGCGTCCCTTTTTAAAAGTTGACGCTAATTAGCATCCCAATTAGCGTCCCAATTGGCATCCTAATTAGCATCCCAATTATAGTCCCTTTTTAAAAGTTAACATTATTTTGGATGCTAATTAACATCCCAATTAACGTCCCAATTAGAGTACCAATTAGCATCACAATTATCACTGCAATTAACATCCCAATTAGTGTCCCAATTAGCATCACAATTATCATCCCAATTAGCACCCCAACTAGCGTCCCAATTATCGTCCCAATTAACATCCCATATAATGCCCAGAATAGCCTCCAAAAAACGTTATGAATAGCATAGCACCATGTATTAATCCAAGGTTAGCGAGAGGAATTGCACCATGAATTTCAATAGGAAAAACATCCATCATACCACCAAGTATAGAGGCAGGAATTGTGCTTAGAAAACATCCAACATAATGCCAGGTATAGAGCCAGGTATAGCACCAGCTGGAATAATGCCAGAAATTTTGAAAGGAACCACGCTAGGAATTGCACTAGGTTTAGAGCTAGGAATTGTGTTCAAAAAACGTTCAACATAACGTCAGATATATCAATGTCAGTGTCAATGATCATGATTCCTGTGATAGTACTTTTGGATCTTGATTTATTATAGTAGCACCTAAATGATCATAATCATGGCACTTTTGGATCTTGATTAATCCTAATGAGGGGTAAATTACCTCAATGTCACCTAAATTTCTCTACTGGCATTTGAATGTCCCCAACAATATTTGATAGACCCTAATTGCATCTGATTGGCCCTAACAACATGACAATGATGCATTGTGATAATTATGATGGAGCATATGCATATGATTTGATAAGTATAAGACTATATCATCCATTCTTGTGAGGTAGTAGTGCTCCTTGTTATTATCACAATTAAATTGATGATGACATTGATGATGACTACGACGACGACAATGCTGTTGATTTATTGTATGATGATGATGACAATGTGGATGTCAACGATGATTATGCATGTGGTAGAACTTTTGGATCCTAATTGATTCTAATGGGACCTAAATGTCTATAACTACATCTAAACGACCTTATTATCATCGAAATGTCTGTAATGACATATAAATGACCTTAACAATTACATGGCATGAATCCTAATGGCGATGAGTGATTAAGAACACTAATGGAATATGAGTGACCATAATGACAATGCTGAAGATGATTTTATTGATGATGTACTTAATGCTGACGATGATGATGATAATGAGGATGATGATCAAGATGATGTTGATGTATCATATGGCATTGATGATGATGATGATGACAACGTTAATGCCCACAATGATGATGCATGTCATAATACTTCTGGATACTGCAGGACTCAATATATTGGAGTTAATAACAAGTAATCGAGTTTGTGAGGTGTTTAACATAAAAATATTGTTAGTCATTGGGTTTTACATCGACTGATATGCCCATTGGGTTTAGAAGTTTCCCCACCCCCCCTACAACCCCCTTTCAGAAAGGTAGTATTGCAATACCACCTATCATGGTGCTACCAAAATGCCACCCTACAAGGTTGTTTTGGACAACACCCCCCCCCCATCCATACCCTCATTTTTACCAAGAACATCCAAGGCACAAGAAGTGGATATCAATCTTAACAAAAAAACTAACTTTCTTTGTACTCTTAAGGACATTTTGGTCTTGTTTTAAAATGGAATGAATCAACAAGCATTTCAGTAATGCTCATAGTGTTACATTGGATAAGTGGATCAATTTTTTTTACATCTTTGGCCTTATAAGTGGAAATGCTAGAGTTAAAGCTTCCCCTATTCAAACTCTATCCATTTCTAATTTTTCGAGCAAGCCATTGACCTACAAGGGGAAATGCTAGAGTTAAAGCTTCCCATCCTATACTAGTTTTATTCTATATTTGATCTAATATCCAAATTAAAGGGGTGTATGTACTTTGATTTAATTACATCTTCCTATAAACATAGGCAATGCATGACAATGTAAAGTCTCTTAAAATCTAGGGATTTCCAAAAATCATGGACATTATATAGTCCCCAAACCCCATAACTTTTGTCTTGGAAATCCTTTGCCATTTTACCAAAGGGAGGCCACCTCTGTCTTTCTTTCTCTTCCATACTTTTTTCCAAAACATCAATATGGATGTAAGTTAAGGTGTGTTAATATACAAGTATAACCTCTAACACCGATGTTACCAGGTCAATTTGCCACTTAATTAAGACAACCACTTAGTGCAACAACTAGAGGAATATTTAATAATTAACAATAACAAATTAATAGTTAATAAGTAGTATTTATAAATAATAATAATGATTAATTAACCAATGATTAAATAATAATTGATAATTGGATACACATCACAAATATATTATTATGACTTGATGCTAAAAACATCTTTATCTTGATGCCAAAAGTTTACACATGATACCAATGCAACAACAACATGACATGTTGTTTTCATTACATTGATAATAAAGTTGACGAGTGATTCTAAATTGACAGGAATTAAGATGCCCCAATTTTGTCATATTTTTCATTATGAGCATTTGAAAAAACGACGGCATGGGACGATAATTTTGATGCAAGGGCCATGTATTTTAGTAGTGCACTCGTTGGCACAATTTTTTTGGATTTTGAAAGGTTAGTGTGTTTTTTAACATCACCGTTTTTGTGAATAATCCCACAAACATGACAATGGTGAGATGGAGATAGTTTATAGGGTGTCTCCCACTCCAAAAGTTTTGTTGATTGAGAGGTTGGATTTTGGTTCTAACATCATCCACGGTTTTGGTGTCATGCTTTGTGGGCCAATTTTAGATTGGGGTTGTTATATTTTTTCTACCCCAAGTAAAACCTTGGCAGATTCCTGATTCTTAGCTAGAATATCTTGATGGAGGGTGGAAACAATGCTCAGTAGATTGATCCAAACTTAGAATCTTGTGGTTGTTTTCTTTGTGATGTTATAAGCTATATTGTTGAATTGACCATCATAGCCCCTATATGACCCTAATGGCATCTGATTGTCCCTAACCATTATAGAGAATTTGAGGTAAAAAATGGGCCTCAAAAGAACCAAAATGTACTATAAAAATCAACCAATTACATTCTAGTAGATGACATCATCCCCCATGGTTGAAGTGGCATTGCTTGAGTTAAGAATGCTTATTTGTCACATTTTCTATGGTGGATGGAAACCCATAGTTAACCAAGGTAGTGGTACAAGTAATTTTAAGTCATAAAGTGAAGTACTCATAATAAAAGTCATTTCACACTTTCTCATAAAATAATATTATTGTTATTTTCAAGTAAGGTACTCACAATTCACTTTCTTATAAAATAATATTATTGTCATTTTCAAGTAAAGTACTCATAATTCATAAAAATGTCTTTTCACATTTTTTTATAAAATAATATATTGTCATTTTCATGTTTTTTAATTTTAAATTATATATTCACTCAATTGTATTTAATATCATAATGTCAAACTAATATATATATTAAATCTTGTACTTTTAAAATAAATTAAATTCATGAATGATATTTATATGAAAAAAATATGTTACTTATGCATATAAATTAAATTCATTTTTGTTTAATTTTATTTACAAGTTCAAGACAAATAAATGCTAAACGACAATAATTTTTTGGGAATTCACAATGAATCTTAGTCACATCATTGTAGAGTTATTTTATTAATTTTATTTATAGTCAATTTAGAAAAGTAACTCAACCATGGTTATTTATATTGTGCATAAAAAGTAGTGTAGGAGGTGAGTTGTCATATATACTTACCCCATAAAACCCCTAACTCATAATATTTTAATATATCTTATATTTTTGTAGTGCATCTCTTAGGAGGCCCATTTTTTACCTCAAATTCTCTCTAATGAACATTTGAGTGACCCTAATGCAACTGGACTCACCGTAAAAGCATGAGGATGACCATGTTGATGATGGATGATGGAAATGATATTGATGATGATGAAATTATGATGATAACAACCAGGTTGAGATGAATGACTATGATTATGATGATATATGACGATGCCAATGATGTTGATGTTGATGTACTCATGCATGTTGCTGATGATCATGGTTATGATGGCAACGATATCATTGTTAATGATAATGATTCATGTGATAGTACTTCGAGATCTTGATGATCTAGTAGGGTTCCTTGCTCATTATTATCGCAATTATATTGATGATAATGATGATGTACTTGATGACATCGATGATGACTATGACAATGACAATGATGTTGATTTATTGTATGATGATGATGACGATGTAGATGTCAATGATGATTATGCATGTGGTAGCACTTATAGATCCTAAATGATTCTAATGGAACCTAAATTTTCTGTAACGACATCAAAATGATCCTATTATCATCGAAATGACTGTAACGACATATAAATGACCTTAACTATTACATGACATGAATCCTAATCGCGATGAGTGATTAAGAACACCAATGGAATATGAGTGACCATAATGACAATGATGATGATGAAAATTATGACAATGAGGAAGATGATGAAAATGATGTTGATGTAACATATGAAATCAATGATGATGATGATGAAAATAGCGTCAATGTCCACGATGATGATGCATTTGTGGTAAGTATGTGCTACAAAAACATTTGTTACAAATTCTTTAGACACACATTGGAGAAGGTGAAATATTTAATAGTGATATAAACTATTTAGGGCACTACAAAATATATGTGTTAGACTATAATTAGTGTTTAAATTGATGTTCACCAGTGCTTCAAACACAAAATTTACAACCGTGAAATTTGACCACTGCAATTCAATTTACATTCATAATTTTTTTTAAACCGATAAATTAGTTGTCAAGGAATTGTCCCCAACATATTTATATATCACATTCAATAATGTTAGAGTCATCACAATTCTAGCTTTCTAAATATAGTTTGCATATCAAAATCATATAACATAACAACAAAATAAAAAATTATATTTGATATTTTTCATTCTTAACATATGTAAATATTTTTTCAATAATTTGGAAATTAAATGCATGACATTGACTAACTCATTATGAGCAAAACTGGTAGGTAGGAAGTCATTGATGCCTTTGAATTTGTTTTTGAAGAAGTATAAGCTCTAAACAAAATGTCCCCAACCCGTCGGATTTCGACAGAACAATTATTGATGAAATCACAATTTGGAATTCTCATATTGCAATTTCGGCGATCTGGGTAGTTTTAAAATCGAGCATTTACTCTAGAATCGACAATTAGGATCGTTGAAATCGCAAAATTGTGGAAATAACAATTTCCAAGCATGATTTGACCAGTTTTTATCAAAACTCGTCAGGAAAGTAGGGCGTTTTAGTTATCTTTTATCATACACGTTTGTTTTCTCCCAAGCTTTACATACAATAACCACTTTATTTCATTAATTTTCACAAATGTAATCCTAACATTCCAATCCAAAAATAAGTTAGATGCTCAAAGTTTAAATGATCCCTCGAAGCTTTCAATCATAATAATATTTCAACTCATCGCTAGTTCCCACACAATATCTCACCAAAAAAATACAATTTAATATTGAAACATTGTGTCTGTATGCCTTGAGTAGGTCTAATGATCAAGAACATGTGTTTCATCCTATAAGGTCATAGGTTCAAATCTAGAGGGGGATAGGGTATTTACACCTCCGTAGAGTTTAACAGTCAAATCATTGTGCAAATGAGAGTCCCTTGTCCCATAAGCAAGGAGGTCTCATACACCAATTTGGTGTTTGGCTTGGCTGTGACCTTAAACTTAGATTACACACACACACAATTTTTTATATTCAATGTTTCACATAACAATCAGAATATATATAAAATTGCCTTAAAAGGCTAAGAAACAAACATGGTTATGTCTTGTAACAAAGTCTTTCTTCCTTATCTTGTCACTACATATTCCAGACTCTAGTGTTGAAGACTCCTCCAGGGATGCCTTCCAATTTTTTAATATAAATATCCATCACAATTAGAAATTTGTGTCCCTCCCATGAGCTCACGCTAAGATAGGAACCCCTTCTACAATGGCAAAGCTTCCTTGGAGAGTTGATTTGCTTTTGTATTGTGCTATATGTAAATACAAACAAAGGATAATACATCAGTGTTGACTCTTACTTACTAAACTTGATTCATTATTTAAGATAACGATATATTTTATACTTTCCACATGTTGAGTATGCATGTGTATGCGTATGTGTACACACATACAAACACGCTAATACTAATAACATAATTTTAAGGTAACGACTTAGCTAGACACCAAATTGGTGTATGAGACACCCTTATATGTGGGACAATGAAACCCGTTTGTGTAACAATTTGACTACTAAATTTTATAAAAGTGTACATATCCTAAACCCCTTTGGATTTGACATGTAATCTCTTAAGAAGAAACATATGTTCTTAACCATTAAGCCTACTCAAGTTATATATAGAATGTCAAGATCCTTTACTTAAAAGAAAACAATAACATATAATACTCTTAAAATTTCCTTTATTTAAAAAAAAATACAATTTAGTGTGTGTGTGTGTGTATAAACCTATAACATATATCCATTGATTTGGAAGGAAAACATAAAAAAGTGACCGTGAAAGATAAAGTGGCAAAAACCACATGTAAAAAATGTTTAATTTGAATTACCATACAAGAAAGGAGATAACAAGTATTGAGCTTGGCTCCATTCTAGAGAAACATTCTACATTGCAATACAGGTGAGAAATGTTGACTTTAATATTAAACAAATAATTTAATAATAATCAATTTAAAATTAAATGATGGTGATGATGATGATGATTATGATTAAAGTCCACTTAGATTATGATTTAAAATAAAAAAAATTAAAAAGATCTTGAAAAGTTATAAGTTCAAATCTCAAAAGGTAGGGTATGTACACTTCTTTACATTAATGAAGTGTACACGAAGTATTAAATGTATATTTTGTTATTCTATACAAAAGAGTCTGGAACTCTCATATATCAATTTAGTGTATAATTTAATTATATTTTTTTTATGGAAACTTAGACGGTCTCACACTCATGTGAGTCCCATATATCAATTTAGTGTATAATTTAATTATATTTTTTTCTATGATAACTTAGGCGGTCTCATACTCATGTGAGATGAAATGGATTAGTCCAATACCACCATAATCCTAGATGCATCGACATGAGTCTCCTTTACAAAGTGTCTTATCATACTATGGGCTTTCTAGCTGCTCTACAACCGGACGGTCAACTTAACTAACTCCAAAAACAAATTATTATTTTATTATAATATTATATTTAAAAAAATCTACATGCTAGGTGTTACTTTTAAAAATAATGTCATCTATGTTAACCATAAACCCCAACTTCGAACCAATAATTCAGTCCTGGGCGGGAACAATTCAATCCTTTTCGTTGTTTGAGGTTTTGAATTGGAGGGAAATAGTCCAACGAGCAACTAAAAACAAAAAGACAAATATGAGCAATAGATGAAATAGAAGGCTCCACTTATCTCATTTCTAACATGAGTTCAAGAACACAATTAGCACAGATAGAAAGCTCGAGCAACACATTTTCTCTCCAGCTTTCTGCTCCTCTCAGTCCACCTATGAGTATTTCTTTCAATTTTTCAGTCCACCTATGAGTATTTGACAAAAGTCCAGAACGAAAAACCAGTACAGAAATCCATGGATTCGTTGGATCTTTGTATGTCGTTGTTCATTATTGTTTCTTTGCTGCATTCTGTAGTTGCGGGAAATCCCTTTGGCAGATTTTTCTATACATTCTTTAATTCGTACAGTTATGGTTCAGGATATCATTCTTGGTTTTTGGCACCAACTTGGTTAGCGAGTTTTTCATTTTATTTCCTTTAGTGTGTGATCAATGCTTTTGATTCAACTGCACGGTGTGCGATTCCATAAACACCCATTTGGAGTCTAAGGCTATATGCGAGTATTTTAGACAAGACGACCATTGGTATTTAGGGTTTTAGTTGCTGTCACTGTTTAGGGTTTACGGGGTTTACCTGCTTGCATTTTGGTTCTAGTACTGTTTACTGCCGTTTTTCCTTATTCAAAATAGAGCTTATATCCTTGTGCTTAGCAGAACGGTAAGTTCCCGACGCTTAATATCGCCATTTCAGACGCTGAGAGGTTTCTGGAACCTGGCAGTGGTAGCCAGGAACTAGAAATTTCCGAGCCTGAACCTGCTGCTGAAGGTTGTGGTTGACTTGCAAAGATGACGATGATCTCCAGGCTAGGGATGGATTCATATTTTCTTCTGCCTGAGTGACGAGCTACGGATTGCGTGTTTTTAAGATGTGGCCCGCTGTCCCAGACCTTGTTTTTTGTTACATGGAATGGCACGGAAACATTTATAGACTGTAGTATGTCCAAGTAGCTGTGTAACGTTGATGGGCATGTAAACCTGTCTGATCTTGATTTTGCTTATGGTGGTTGAATAAATGGCGTGTTTTCTTATTTGTATAGAATGAAAAAATGTATATATAATGTTTATTAAAAATAACTTATTTATGGTATGTGGTTTCAGGTGTATTCAACTCTTTTGGTGCAGGTTGAGGGTTAATGATTGAGTGTCTGTGAATCTATTGTGTTAGAGTGAGCGAAAATGTATGTGATCAAGAGAGACGGTAGGAAGGAGGTTGTGCACTTTGATAAGATCACTGCACGGTTGAAGAAGTTGAGCTATGGGCTTAATACAGGGCATTGTGATCCTGTGTTGGTTGCACAAAAAGTCTGTTGGTGTTTACAAGGGTGTTACTACCAGTCAGCTGGATGAGTTGTCTACTGAAACCGTTGTTGCCATGAATGTAAACCATCCCGATTATGCACAGGTAAGTTGTTTATATTTTAGTTAATTTTCCATTGATGTCTTGGCAAGTAATGCGGGATATGATACCAGTAACTGGAACGAGGAGCCTGTTCTGGCTCTATTCCCATTTCCATTTTCATTATTGATTCTACCATTTCCTTGACACTAAATCAGTATACTGCAAATCAGTTGATGTATATTATACATTTCGATGGGGTATGGGTTCACATTTCTTATCCTCCAAAACTCTATAGCTCCATTTTTCGTCTTTGTTCTCATTTTAATTTCCTTTTTGTATTTCCTATATTTGAGAACATAGGATAAGAGTATGGGTAGGTTTTGTCATTTCTTCATGGTACATAGAGGGTGTGATTTGTGAACAATGGATTTTTACCATGCACCCTCCTAGAGGGTGTGATTTGTAGGTAACCACGGTGAGAATGCAGTGCTCTAATAAATACATAATTCCATTTGACCCATGAACTTTCCTAGCTTGAAATTGAAGAAAATATCAATGAGACTTTAGCTTGTAAAAAAAAAATCAATGATGCTTTATCAGAAAAAATATATTTTTTCGCTTAGGTTTGATGGTTTAATTGGCTGTATGATTTGCAGTTGGCTGTCAGAATCACAGTTTCCAATCTTCACAAGAATACAAAGAAATCATTCTCTGAGACTTAAGTGCTTGTGCCATTTGTGAGTTGTCATTGTAGATGACTCCTACAATTGGAACTAAGCTCTTATTAGGTTTGAAAGTAGTTTTTGGTTTTAGTTAATTATGATGAGGCATTCTGTAAGAAAATGCTCATATATTGCTCATGTTTTTTTTGTGAGAGTTGTTAACTATAACTTCATTTCCTCATTTATGTTGGGTGGTTTTACAGAATAAAGGAAATGTATACTCATGTTAATAAACGATCTGGTTTGAAGGCTCCTTTGATTGCAGATGATGTTTATGAAATCATCATGAAGGTTTGGGTTCTATTCTTATATCTTACACTTTCAATAACAACCATATTAGTTTAATTTGCACATTCCAATGGTTTTGTATGTAACTATGCATTAAATTAGCTGTCTACTTAGGTGGAGAAATGTACATGCATTTGTAAGTCTTGGTTGACTATTTTTTATAAAACTTTCTTGTTGATGTTCAGAATGCAGCACGTTTGAATAGTGAAATCATCTATGACAGGGATTTTGATTACCACTACTTTGGTTTTAAGACATTGGAGAGATCGTATCTTTTAAAAACCAATGGAGTTGTTATTGAGAGGCCTTAACATATGTTAATGAGGGCTTATGTAGGAATCCATAAGAATGATATTGATTCAGCTATCAAAACGTATCATATATTGTCACAATGTTGGTTCACCCATGCTTCTCCTACGCTTTTCAATGCCGGGACACCAAGGCCACATGTTGGGACTTGCTTTGACAATGACAGTAACTTTATTAATCCATGAAAAATGGTTTTTGATATGCAAAGATTAAAGTGGAGTGTATTTTTTATATTCAAAATTTGGGGTCATGTGTGATGGCAGGATCTTGATATGCAGCAGAAGTAAAGTTGGATTTGTATTGTTATTCTAGAATCATTTGAATTTTCCTCCCTTTTCTTGGCAGATGATTAGTTGCTTCCTTTTTTGCATGAAAGATGATAGCATTGAGGGAATATATGATACTCTAAAGGAGTGTGCTGTAATAAGCAAATCAGCAGGAGCATTTGGTGTTTTAGTGCATAATATTCGTGCAACTAGTAGTTATATCCGAGGAACAAATGACACATCTAATGGTATTGTGCCAATGTTTAGGGTATTCAATGATACTGCTCAATATGTTGACCAAGGTGGAGGCAAGAGGAAGGGTGAGTGCTCATCACACAACTTGTTTTGGTTATCAAAAGCCACTTTCAATTAATATATGAAAGAAAGAGTAATAGGACTCTTTTGCCTTATGCAGGTGCCTTTTCCATGTACTGAGAGCCATGGCATGCAAATGTTTTTGAGTTTCTGGATTTGAGAAAGAACCATGGGAAGGTATCCATCTCCCCTATCTAATCTGAAGTTTTGGTTGATCTAAACAGTAGTAGTCATTGCTTTTATGAAATCTTATGGACATAGGTTGGCTATGTAGTTTATTTGGTGTTTTTTTTCCAAGGCTTCACATGGGATTATTTTAAATAGAAAATAGTTTTTGCCTCAGCAAAACTGATTTATAACCGTGTTTTATAGGAAGAGAACAGAGCACGTGATCTATTTTTTGCGCTTGGGGTGCCAAACCTCTTTATGAAAAGAGTCCAGGAGAATTCTACATGGAAATTATTTTGTCCCAATGAATCACTTGGGCTTACTGATTGTGTTGGGGTGAAGAATTTGAAAAACTGTACATGAAATACGAGCAAGAGGTGTGCATTGTCTTTGGTATATTTGTTGTATTTTTTGACAATTGAACAATTGATTATAACATTTTTTTACCAAAATCAAGGTAAGGAAAAAAGGTTGTACAGGCACAAAAGCTTTGGTTTTCTATTCTAGAAGCTCAGATAGAAACAGGCAATCCATACATGCTTTTTAAGGTACATGTGCAATTCATACTATTAGGGTATGCAGTTTGAAGAAAGGTTGTACAGGCACAAAAGCTTTTACCAAAATCAAGGTAAGGAAAAAAGGTTGTACAGGCACAAAGGCTTTGGTTTTCTATTCTAGAAGCTCAGATAGAAACATGCAATCCATACATGCTTTTTAAGGTACATGTGCAATTCATACTATTAGGGTATGTAGTTTGAAGAATGTTGGATTAAATGACTTTAATACAACTTAAAATGGAGGCCTTATGCAAAATTGACTGAATGTCTCCTGCTATTATTTACTGGCTATTTTTAGCAATACGCTTCTGAACAAATAATTTAGAGCTTCCTACTTTTTAGAAGGAAGGAGCAATAATAATTAAAGTCACCTTTGTGTACATGCAAAAGAATATGTCTCGTAGAAGGAATACAGATATTTTACTTGCCTTTGGGAATATTTCTTCAAGTTGACTTACAAAAAAGTAGTCAAATCATATCTTCACAGTTTTAGGGTTAAGATCTCCTTTAGATATTGGAATGTCAAGGGGATGACTCTCCCCTCCAATAAGATACTAGTTAACAATCTTGTTGTGATGCAAACTATATTACTATGCTTATATAAGGAGGTCAAGATGGTTTTATTTTACCTTCATATGAGGATGTCCTTTTGTTTGCAAGGACTGTTTTGGAGCACTAATCATGAGCAAGGTTCTGGAGGTCTTGTGCTTGGGGTGGCTCCTTGGATGGGCGGGCTCTGTGGTCATTTGTGCAAGGACCCAAATCATAGGTGTGTGTGGGTTACTTGCATGCTTGCTGGTAGAGTGATTGGTTTCCTCTCCATATATGCTCCATCTCTCCTTGTAGACCATGTCTGCTTATGGGATTCACTCACTAGTTCTCTCCTCGATGCGGAAAATAGGTACAACCTTGATTTGGGAGGAGAAATAGTAATTTTTTTTTTAAATTGGCTAACTGTCGCTATAGTGACACAGATTTTTTTTAATTTTTTTATGCACTGTCTTTATAGCGACGAACCATCATTCACATAATTTTCAGCGTTGTCGCTATAGCCATGGACCATCATTCACATAATTTTCAGCGTTGTCACTATTGCGTCAAACCATCCATTGATGTTTCGACAAAGCACTATTGCTAGTGTAGCAATTTCGTCGGTGCATTCGTCGCAACTTTTGTACCGCCGTCGTTATAGCGACGGACGTTCGTCGGTAGTTTTTGGTATTTTGGTCGTCACTTTTTTGGTATTATCGTCGCTATAGAGACGACCTGCAATGGTTTGTCGCTAAAATTTCATTGAAATAGCAACGAAACTTTGTTACAATGGCAATTATGCGTTTGTCGCAATAGCGACACCATACATTCGTCGCAATAGAGACGAAGTATGGAAAGTGTTTCTATAGCGACGAAAGTTTTCCCACGAAAAGAAGGGGTCATGTTCGTGGCTATAGCAACGAATAAGTGTTGCAATAGCAATGATTTTCCGTGGGAAAAAATGTCCACATGTACTAGTGTTGATTCTATTCCTTCTCCCATTATTTCAGATCATGCCTGTTTTTTCCAAAGAAAACAATAAAAAGACAACCTCATCCTATACTCTATGGCCCCATGAATATGCTTATATCCAATGGTGTTGGGGATCATGTAGATCTCCCAGTGCAAGCACTGCAACATCACCTTGGGAAGCGGATAAACATTATGAATTAGCATCACAATATATCCTAACCATTTGTCCTTGTGGATACTCATTAGCTTGATGGAAGAAGGAGCTTTGCTCATCCCATGGTGGATAGGTTCCATGTGAAGCACCAACTAGGATGATCATGCTTATCTACGATATCCTTGGCATCCACCACTAAGATAATTGTTGTTGATAGGTCTCATATAGTGGTACACGTATGGTTGATAGGGAATAGTGATTTTTTCAATCCCATTAAGCCAGTTTTTTGAGTTTTGTTCAAAATTCCTAGAAAAGGTTTATGGATTTCATAACCTGCTTGATCATATATTGTGAACTTATACAATCTATCATCCTTTTCAAACCATTAGATACTCAAACTTTTGTATTGATCTTTCTTACCATTACAGAGGACTCTGTAAGTTTGGTTCCAAAGTTCTTAAAGGGTGCTAGCTCAATGGAGGAGCGCCTGCCTTACAAGCAGGAGGTTGGTGGTTCAATTCCTCCGTGCCCTAATGATATTATAGTATCGGTTAAAAACAACTAAATTAGTAACAAAAAAATAAGAAATAAGTGACGAAACAATGAGTGATAAGTGACCAAACAAAATGACCAAATTTTTTATATAAATTACTAAAAACGACTAAATTAGTGACAAAAAAATGAGAGATGCAAAACTAGGCATTAAAAAAGATGCAACACGTGGCGCTAATGATGAAGCCAAAAATGGTGTTGATATGGTAGCAAAATAAGATGTAGAACTAGGCATTAAAAATGATGCAACACGTGGTGCTAATGATGAAGCCAAACATGACGTTGATATGGTAGAAAAATAAGACGCAAAACTAGGCATTAAAAATGATGCAACACGTGGCGCTAATGATGAAGCCAAACATGGCGTTGATATGGTAGCAAAATAAGACGTTACTTTGGTAGAAAAAATGGATGTAATATTGGATGCTAATTTGGATGCTAACATGGTGCTATTAAGGATGCAAATATGGTGCTAACAGGAATGTCATTTAAGAAGCAAAAGTGGGCACTCGCTAGGAAGCAAAATATGACGTTATTTAGGAAGCAAAATTTGACGTTGTTTAAGAAGAAAAGTTGGACTCTATTCTGGAAGCGAAAAAATAGACGCTATTTTGGACGTAATAGAGGATGCAACCTAGGAAGCAAAAAAAAACGCTTTTTTAGACGCTTTAAGTTCTGTCCATTACGCGTCCCATTTAGCGTCTAGTTTGACCACTCAATGTAAAAACAAATTACACTAAAAAGGGATGCTAAATGGGATGCTAATTCCAGGATTTGTTGTAGTGATATGATGGCAACCAATTTGCAACATCGCTTCTCTCGTGACATCGATATGTGTCACATTCCAGATAATGGTATTCAATATAGACGAATGAGGAATATACGTCGTCAGAACAATAGAGGAGAGAGTTCATCCTACCTTGTGTCATCTCAGTCCGCATTAAATGGTAATGTCCATGATCCAAACCATGGTTTAAATATACATACATCAAGAAATATGATTGAGATTTTTCCTTGAGCTTATCTCGATTGTTGATTCCCTCCATCCAACGGGAAAGGAGCAGAGTCAACAGTTGACTCTGCTCCTTTCCCGTTGGATGAATGGAATCAACAATCAGGATAAGGATGGCCGAGTTTTCCAACAAATGTTTCCTTTCCATCAAGCATTTCATCATGAAATTGATAAATTGTCAATTGTAAAAATGTGTAACTTTGTCATGAATCTTACCCTGGAATCACTGTTTGCAAATGAACCGAAGGAGCTATTTGTGTCAGATGCAAGAAATAGTGTGGTATCCATCGTTTCTATGAATTAAACAACACATGAATCCTGGTAAACAACCTCATGTTTTATCAATTTTAACCTAGGTTGAAGAAATGTTGATAACACGAGTAAATACAATACTACAGGTCACTCATGATCATGGAGAACAATATCAATATAGAGGTCATACAATTAGCTTTCCACGAGATATAAATTCAATTGTTAACACTCTTCCTCATTGAATAGAAGATAGATATATTAATTGTCAGAAGAAAAGGGCCTCTATCTAAACACTATGATCACATTGTTAGTAGGTAGCGATTAATGAATGCATTGAATTACAAAATCTGAAATGACAAATAGTATCGAGAAGTTGAAATTGATTTACAATCAGTTCTATTTCTTCCAGATCAACCAACATATGTCTCCTCTAGATTTCATTACATAAACTCTGACATAACTAACTCAAAAGAGAATGATACTAATATTGACAAATTTGGAAATCATCAACTATAAACTCATCCTTTGTCTTTTACATCTGGAATTCCAAATGCAGAACAAGAAATAGAAAAGATACAAAAAATTTTAAAAAATAATCTTCTTTATCAGATTTGTAGATGGAATGGCCAGAGATAAGGTTGTCCCAATAAATGAATACAACACAGAAGGTTTGTTTGACATGGTATTTCCAACATCATTTCCCATGTGTTTCCCATGAGCATTTTAGATTGGTTGCAACCACGTTTGAAGACTGTCCACTTACACGAATATGGTTTGCACCTGCTCAAGTATTGTGATTAGAGGTTTGGAAAACATCCTAGGTTTCAGTATTTTTTATTGAACATGATTATGAGACATCGAAACCAAGGAAAAACTATTGTATTTGTGAAAAAAAACATTGAAGATAGCATACCTACCACAATTGAATATTTAGGTAAGGAGCTCAATGAGTTCCCAGACACCAAATTAGGTGAATGATTAGTGTGTTTTGGTTCAGGTATTCGAGGAACAAAGGCATATTAGAACATATGTCGTAGTGAGCTTACTGACATGATAACACAAATTGGTTTCCCAACATTATTCTTCACTCTAAGTGCAACTTATATGAAGTGGCCATACTTACATAAAGTTATGCCCAATTATCATGCACCTTTATCTAGAAAAAACAAAAATAGATGGAGGGTTGATTATGTTATAAACTATCCACATACTGTTGCAATATATATGCATAAGTGTTTCAATATTTTTTTCGAAGAAATCATTGTGAAATATCTTCATGCTAAAAACTATTGGTACATGTACATCATTTCCTTCTACTTGTCTTTATTGTAACATTTTATATTATCACTTCAATTTTTCTTATATGCTAACATCTTTATTACATGAGAGTTTCATAGGATTGAATGGAAACATAAGGGATCGACACATATCCATGGATTCCTATGGTTAGAAGGTGAACCAGACATGGAACTACTAAATTGGAAAGACATGATAAGAATTGTTGCATCAATAAGGTACTTTGACAATATGTATGATCCACTCAGCAATTGGCATGTTATCGAACTTCGACAAAGTTTAGCACTTTGACTACTTCCACTGCTTCGACAAGTTTAGTATTGTCTTCGATAAGTCCGAACCTTGACACAACTGACTTTGAGGACCTTGACATGTTTCGAGCTTGACATACAACATCTCTACATGCATTGTCGACACTGACGACTGTTGAACACCGACTGAGTTTTTATCTATCTTCCAATCGTCTGCGGCGGTTGAAGTTCCGAACCGCTATACCTTATTTTGTAACTAAACGTAACGGGTAGTCACCCAAGCGTCTCAACATTCTATATAAACAAGTACACTATTGTATCCATTAATCAATAAAAATTGGTTCAAATTCTTGCATATTGTCTATGTGCATACTTTCTGTCTATATAGTGTATTTCCTGCTTTACTTATTCTTTGAATCTTCCACCATAATAGTGCTTGACTCCTTCAGTCGAACTGTTGTCCCTAGCGTGCACCTGGGCATGATCTGGATCATTGGTATCATAGCTTGATCTTGTTTGGAGCCTAAGTTACCTAAGCATTCCCATCGAATTTATTTAACTTATTCATGTTCAAACATGCTTGCAAAATCAGGAACAAAAGCAGACACTATATTTGACTTCAGAAAAGATGGTAAAAGAAGCAGACAATAGACATGCAAATGACGAGATAGAGCAACTCATAGAAAAAGCACTGGATTTCCAACGAACCAAAATGTTCGCCCAGTTTAGCAAGAATCTCATGCGATTCGCTTCGGCATCCGAAGAATCCTCGACGAGACCCCACTCTGATAAAATCAGTCCCTTCAAAGTGCAAATTAATCTAGACATAACGAATCTTGAAGGAAAGATTGACATGGAATACGTCGACAATTGGGTCCAACAAATAAAATCTTACTACTTCGTGAATCAACTCTTCGAAGTGGAAAAGATCGCCATTGCATCCTTGAAGATTTCAACATCCGTACACTGCTGGAGGGAAAATTTATCGACAAAGATGGAAAAAAAGGAGACCCCATAGACACATGGGTAAAATTTGTCGAATTCATTTGAAAGGATTTGTACCCGCCCAAGTATCTTGAAAAACAATATAAGAAGTGGCAACAACTAAGGAAATGGAAAGACTAGTCTGTGCAGAGTTACACCAACGAATTCTATCGACTCATGGCCATACTTGGTGTCCAAGAAGAAGAGAAATTGCTTGTATTGAAGTACGTCAGTGGATTAGCCCCGTACATTCAACAAGAAATGGAGTTTCTGATTGTCATTACGCTTGAGGATTCCTTTCATTACTCCAACAATATTGAAGCTAAACAGAAAGGAAAAGCACGTTTTGTGACCAAGCCGATAGGTTGAACATCCAACAAGAAGTCGTCAGCCGACCCCGACAAGTCAAAGCACCCTTCTCAGCCAGCCCCGCCAAATCTTGATTATCATAAGAACAATTTTTAGAAAGACAAGAAGGATTGCAACAAACAAGATCCTACCGGGAAATGGTGTGATTATCACATTTCAACATGGCATGATACGACATAATTCAAAGCTCGAAAGTCATTTTTGGAAAAAAAATTGACATCCGACTTGCCCAACAAAACCTTGATAGGATTTGACCTAGATGCATAAACCCTCTTGGATTCGATATCAACCACTCTGAAAACCTCGACTATCATCGATGAGGAGGAACAAAAGCGCGTTTTCCATACACTGATATGGGTTCAAAGAAATACATTACATATTATTGTGGATAACGGTAGCCAAAAGAACTTCGTTTCTGAATATTTTGTGAAGAAACTTGATCTTGTCACCGCTCCACATCCACAACCTTACACCATCTGTTGGATGAAGGATGGACATGATTTAAGGATCACATGCTAATGCAGACTCACCTACTTTGTTAATCCTTTTGAAGATGAAGTACTTTGTGACATGGCACCGCTTTCTATAATCGACACCCTGTTCGAAAAACCTTACCTATGGGATCGACATGATACATATCAGTCACGATCACAGAAGGTGATTGTCAAAATTCGAAATAAATGGTATGACATACCAAAGCGACAACCCACATCAAAGATTGTTATGATATATGCCAAACAAACAAAGAAGCTTATCAACCATGCTCAGAAGTTCACATTGATTATGATAAAGCCTCATAATTCTAGGAAGACTGCAACAACAAGTTAACTCACCGACCAGCATAGCTCCCAATAACAACAACATATCGACCACATTCTTGAGGAATAGCAGAACGTATTTCAAGAACCGTACAGAGTACCTCTGCATTGTCTAGTAAAACATTCCATCGAACTTGTTCATGGTTCTTCATTTCCTAACACATGTTTACAGAAGATCCATTCTCGAGAATGAAGAGATTAGTAGGAAAATATAGGATTTGATCGACAAAGGTAACATCTGCCCCAAATCCTCTCCTTGTGGAAGTCCTGTCGTCTTATTTCCAAAGAAATACAGGACTTGGTGCATGTGCATCGATTATCGAGATGTCAACAATATTTCAGTAAAGAACAGGTATACTCTTCCACAAATAGATGAACTTATCGAGAGTTTGAAAGGTGTTGAGTTCTTTACGAAGCTTGACCTTAAGTCGGGATATCATCAAATTCCAATCGAGTCCATTGATGTATGGAAAACGAACTTCAAGACCATGGAAGGATTGTTTGAATGGTTAGTCATGCCTTTTGGCTTAACCATTGCACCTACTACCTTCAAGATATATTTAGACAACCTTCTACGACCCTTCATTGGCAAGTGTGTCATTGTCTATCTCGACGATGTCCTAATTTTCAGTTGATCATGGGAAGAACATGTCAGACAGCTTAGACAAGTCTTTGACACTCTCCAGAAACATTGACTATATATGAACATGGACAAGTGCTCATTTGCAATGACCAACATCAAATATTTGGGGTATGTAATTAACTCTGTAGGAACTCATGCTGACCCATAAAAAGTACAGATCCTTAAATATTGGCCCATTCCTCAAAACATTCATGAACTAATAATTTTTCTTCCTTTGGCAAATTTCTATCGACGATTCATACTTGGCTTCAACCACATCGCATGGCCTTTGAATCAGTTGAATAAAGGAAATGGGAAAAGTGTCTTTAAATGGACATAGACACAACAACAAGCTTTTGAACAACTAAAAAACAAGATTTGTACTGAACCAATACTTGTGTTACCTGATTTGCATCAGCCTTTTGAGATCAAGACATACGCATTGGACTATGCTCTCGACGCAGTGATCACTCAGTCAGGTCACCTAGTCGTGTTTCATTCCAAAACTTTCAATGAAACTGCTAGAAGGTATTCAACGTATGAAAAAGAACTATACACCATCGTGCAAGCTCTTAAGCAATGGAGACACTACGTTCTTGGCAAGGAAACTGTCATCATTACTGACCATGAACCTTTGCAGTTTGATTTGTCCCAATCGATATTACAAACAACTCGACAACTCAAGTGGATTAATTACTTGCAACAATTTAAGTTGGTAATTAAATATCGGAAAGGTAAATCCAATGCCGCAGCCGATTGTCTCAGCCGACCACCCATTACTCTACTGTCTACAGTAATGAGTATGTAGGGTTACGACACCACTACTTGGCCACAATTATGTTTGGTATTTTACGACTTCTCCGTAATTTATCAACAGCTTCAGGCCGACACGTTGTCTACTACCAACTACCTCATGAAGGACACTTTGCTATACAACCTTGGACAACTTTGTGTACCGACCGGTGAGCATAGACAGAAGCTCATATGGGACGCATACTATAACAAAACTTTAGGACATTTTGCAGTGACAAAAACACTTGTTATCCTCCAAAAATATGTTTACTAGCCTTCACTTAAATATGACATCAGCAAGTACGTTCTATCATGCGTAGTTTGTGCCATTGCTAAACCACCAAATCGACGCCGAGGATTATACACACCCCTACTAGTTCCTAGTCGACCATGGGAATATGTTTCTATGGACTACTTGACAAGATATTCTACTACCAAACATCAGCATGGCGCGATATTAGTAGTAGTCGATAGATTTTACAAGATGGCTATACTGATATCGTGCAAGAAGAATACAATAGCGCAATAGACAACCCAACTCTTCTTCGAACATGTCTGGAAACATTATAGCCTTCCGATGAGAATTATTTTTGACAGAGATGACAAATTTCTCAACACATTTTGGAAAACCCTTTGGCAACAGCTCGACACAGGACTTTCTTTGTTGACAACCTTCCATCCTCGGACATACGGACATACGGAAGTTGTAAATCGCTTGGTAGTACAATTGCTTCACATTTACAACTATAAGCATCGTCAAACATGGGATGAGAGTCTCCCATAAATAAATCACATCTACAACCGTTCTCAACACAGTTCTATGGGAAAGAGTCAATTTGAAATTAGTTATGTATTTCAACCCTCAACGCCTATCAACTTGATCAATTCCTCGACACTGTCGAACGACACCGACTTCGAAGGATGAGAAGTTGAGAAAACATTAAAGTTCAGAGATCAAATCTATAACATCGAGAAGCAAGCACTGGAAATGTTGCAACGAGCTAATGCAAAAGCTAAGGCCCGACACAATACGCATTGTGTTCCTCATTCATTCCAAATTGGGGTCAAGTATGGTTTGTGATACATATCACAAACCAATTAATAGTAAAATCATATATGTAAAATTACCTTTATTAGTTACTGTCATAGTAGGACTAAGAAATTACCAAGCCCAATATTTAGTTAGTATTTTCACCATAATGTTTGACCCTGAACTCGGAATTGTGAACTCTTTATACATGTAGGAAGGTCTTGGAAAGATCTATTATTTTCTAACTATACATTCTTTCATACTCCGTAATATACTTTTTGGCACGTGTATTTGTATATTGAAAAGAATCTTTTGACATTTAAAAAAAAAAATGCCCATAACTTTTGTTCCTTACTTTATTTTGGGCGCTCCTTATATTGTTGGAAAGGTCTCATTGAGACCTACACCTTTGTTGTTATACATGTTTCAAAGTATTTACCATTTGTTTTAGATATACAAAAGAATATTTTTGGATCTTTTGGTAAATATGATACATAGTAGAAGAAAGTAAAATCTTATGGGAAACTATTGTATCAGGATTTTTAATTTAATTCAGTCAATACAAAAAAATCATAATTAAAAACATATAAGATTTTATAATATATTTTATATATTTATTCTTTCTATATATATATAAGTGTGGATTGGTTTATATATGTGGATGTGACAGGTTGTATGATTGAAAATCAAGATAAATGAGTGTCTTTTTCATAAAAAAAAAATATAAAAAAAAAATAAATAAATAATCAAGGTTTAGTGTAATACCCTCGGTTTTGACTTGGAATGTATTTAATCAAATCATGTAAATGATATAAATAAACTAGTATAGATTCCTAGTGTAGAGCTCAAGGCCAAGGACCGACTAGTGAATGGTTATGCATGTATGGTGTAAATATTTTTATTTGGATAGTGTAGTTGGATTATTATGTCAATTCGAAACGTATGTAAATATTATGTTGGAAAATAATAAAATGATCCTGTTAGTTTTTCATCATTCAAGCTAGCATTATGATCTTAGGATCTTTTAACTGAGAGTATAACAAGCACAACAATAAAACATAAGCACATCACAAGAGACAAGAGACACAAAGAGTTTTCCTCAGGGAAACCATAAAGGAGAAAACCCCGCAACTTCCTCAGAGATAGAATCGGCACCAAAATAGTAAAAAGCCCCAAAACAGTAAGATGATCTCCACACAGCAGCAGTCTCTCTCTCTCACATTGAGAAAGCTTCTCCTCTCACTCATGCGCCCCCAATGAGTGAGTGTGAGTGTTGCAAGTGAGATAAATAGAGAGGCTCACTCTCTATTTATATTCTTTCGTTCACTTGAAGTACACTCCAACATGTCGGCCTCACTTAACAATTACTTACTAGAGCTGACATCTCTAGGAGTGTCTAATAACCTTAGTGCCCCACCACTTGTGGGGACTTTGCCTCCTCCGACCAATAGGAGGGTAACACAATGGTGGGGACTATTTCCCCGACTTACAATGACTCACCTAGGGTTGACTTCACTAGGATAGTCTAATAACCCAAGGGCCCCACAACTGTGGGGACTTTAACCCTTGACCAATAGGAGGGTTACCCATAATGACTTGACATGACTTTCTCATTATAGAAACTTCTCGGGATAAACATCGGGCTATGACATGACTCAAATACATTACAATACATCCCAGAATAAACATCGGGTTACAATAGATAAGAAATACAAGTGAATACATTCCAAAGTTACAATTACATCAACACTCCCTCTTAACTAGGAAGGTATTCTCTCGACACAATTTATCAGCACAAGTCTTCTTCTCTGTATCATCTGGGTCATCGTCAGGTCTTCGTCATCTTCAAAGTCATCGTCATCTTCAATTCATCTTTATCTGTAAGCCATATTCATTTTCAAGTCATCTTCATCTAGATCTGGATCATCCCTCGATCTGGATCATCATCACTGGATCATCTTCACTAGATCTGGATCATCACTGCTGGATCATCTTCACTGGATCTGGATCATCACTCGATCTGGATCATCACTGCTGGATCATCTTCACTGGATCTGGATCATCACTCGATCTGGATCATCACTGCTAGATCATATTCACTGGATCTGGATCATCACTGGATCTGGATCATCACTGCTGGATCATCTTCACTGGATCTAGATCATCACTCAATCTGGATCATCACGGGTGCTATCTCATGATTCTTCTCGTCATCGAAACCTCTACAGAGCCAGTCCTTTTTCATACTGGATGTATCATCTCAGAACTGGTCTTTTTTCATACCAGATGAGGCAGGTACTCAGAGCTAGTCCTTTTTCATACTAGATGAGTCTTCCCAGAGCTAGTCCTTTTTCATACTAGGTAGGGCATCACAGAGCTGGTCCTTTTTCATACCAGATGAGGCATCACAGAGCTGGTCCTTTTTCATACCAGATGTGGCAGCTACTCAGAGCTAGTCCTTTTTCATACTAGATGAGCCTTCCCAGAGCTAGTATTTTTCATACTAGGTAGGGCATCACAGAGCTGGTCCTTTTTCATACCAGATGAGGAATCATAGAGCTGGTCCTTTTTCATACCAGATGAGGAATCATAGAGCTGGTCCTTTTTCATACCAGATGTGGCAGCTACTTAGAGCTAGTCATTTTTCATACTAGATGATCCTCCACAGAGCCAACCATTTTTCATGCTGGATGTGTCATCTACACAGAGCTAGTCCTTTTTCATACTAGATTTGTCTTCACAGAGCCAACCCTTTTTCATGCTGGATGTGGCATCTACACAGGGCTAGTCCTTTTTCATACTAGATGTGTCTTCACAGAGCCAACCCTTTTTCATGCTGGATGTGGCATCCACATATACCTGATAATGGAAGGAACCAATCCTCTCACCATGTCACAGCCCTTACATCTGACCATGGAAGGAACCAATCCTTTCTCCATGTAGAAATGGCACTGCACTTACATCTGATCATGGAAGGAACCAATCCTCTCACCATGTCAGAATGGCATAGCACGGACACATCACTTCCTCTTGGGAGGAGCTTTGATCTGGAGAACACCAAGCTTCTCCCTGAAGTACTCAAACTTCACTCTGACCATTTCTCGCATAGAATCACATCAGGGCTGATTACGTCCAAGGATAAACCGCGAGCTTCGCTAGGACCAATTACATCCGAGGACAACCTTCAGGACCGTTTATGTCTGAGCAACCTATGAGCTTCGCCAGGATTTATTCTCAGACAACTTGTCTCCCAACTATGCTAGAACTCCCTCTTTCGAGAGATCTCGATATGTATCACAAATTGGAGCTTCACTACTCCTCTCTGCATCATACCAAAAATGCAAGTCATATCAATCAAATCAAATAGTAGTTTTCAAAAGAAACATACTACCTCCCAAATCACAAGTGGCAACATCTTTTGCCTTGGTTGTACTCAGCGCCATGCAGGACTCCATCCTGTCAAACAAGAGATCACACATGATCTCACACTGAAGAAGCACCTCAAAGTGTTCTTCCTATCAATGGCACTACCCAATCTGAATCCATATAACCTTCCAGGTTAATATTTTGATTCATATCATACTTGCAGCCATTAAGTGAACATGTCTCAATGTGTTCACAACAAAGCAAGTATCTGGTCTCGTATCCGTCAGGTACATCAAGGAACAAATCATCTGACGATACATCGTAGCATCAACCGAATCTGATAAAGCAACACTTAATAGCTTCAGGTTCGATGCCATAGGTGAGGTCATACAGTCCATCATCTTGAACCTATTCAGGATCTCTACTGCATACTTCCCTTGTCCACACCTCCATGCCTAGAACGTAGTGCATCGACACATAACAGGAGCATCACTGGTCTTCTGCCTTCAACCTTGAAGCAAAGGTTGGAATCCACTTTACTCTCAGTAAAGCCTAGAGTCATCAATAATCTATCCATCCTGTCGTACCATGTCGAAACTTAGGATCTTTTGCAGTCACTCCCTCTGTCTTCTGTACTCTATGCATTGAAACATTTTGTACTGGAGTGACAAGTAGCTTCCTATGCTACTAATCTTCTAAGTATCCATCTAGGATCACTCGATACCAAGATCCTCTATCTTGAACCTTTTCAAAAGTTCTTCTTGCACCCATGTGTGAGCTTGTCATCCTTTATCCACCTTGTAGCAAAGGTTCAGATCTTCATCAAGCTCCTCATGTATGTGTTATCCAATGGGTGTCTTCTGGGCACGTACAAGGCCTTCTTTCATTTGCACACATGATTCTTCCTGTCATGTGTCTTCACTTGCAATGGCTGCAAATGTCTCTTCGTAGTCTATGCCTTCTTTTCATGAGAAGCCTCGTGCTACGAATCTTGCCTTGTATCCCACGATGTTTCCATCTACTGCATGATGGAACTAAGAAATTCCCTTCATGTATCGATATTGCATCCTAGACATCATTCTTCTTGAACTGATCTTCCCTTTGTTCTTGGAAGGTTTTGCATCAATGATGTCGCTGCATTCGTCATATTATTTTTCATTGTCTTTGAACTATCATCACTTGTTCTTCGGAACAAGTCTTCATTCTTCTTTGCTTATAGGTGATTATGTATGCGATATTTCCTACAAGTCAAATGAATTTGTATGGTTAGAACATTTCATCTGGCAAATAATTATGCATAAATATATGATCATGCAACTACTTTAGCCAATACAACATTCATCCATATCTCGCTGAAACTTTCTAGATGCCTTCCATCTCTACCAAGACAACATTGCGATTGTGCACTAATCCAATATGTCAGCAAAGAGGTTTCATTCTAGATAGGTAGCAATGGAGAGTTGTATATCACCATGAGCTACTTACCCATCATATGCATATTAGTAGTATACTGTCATTAATGCAACCATCCTATCATGCATAATACATTAACTGAATATAAACAAATGCATAATAAAACAATATCATGAAATGACAATTGAATACTTATCTTTATTTGTTTCGTAGGTAGACTTATTCTTGAGCCTTCAACTTCATCGTCTTCTTCATGATAGCATCGTTTCTTATCCAAATGCTAAGCTGGATAAGAAGTTCTTCAAGAGTTGAGTCCTTCGTATTCCTCATCACTTGAGGGATCTTCTTTGGATGGTAAGAGCTTGATCTTCAGTTGCTCCCACCTTCTCTTCTCGAGCTTCTTCTTCTTGTGAGTTCTCTTCTCAGAGTCTACTGAAAGTAATCACTTCCTTATGGCACACATTCCTCGAATGAATGAATCCCATGATCCTGGGAGGCCATTCAAGGTGGCCATCACCACTTCTGCATTCTTCACTTCTTCTTTTACCACTTCAAGTTGTTCTTTTGATTTGAGAGACCCTTGTAAAGTATGACTGTATGGTCCTTGCATTCTGGATCTTCACTTCCTTCAACTTGTTTCTTAAGGTCATATTCCAATTTCTGTTCTTCCCTTAAAATAGCTTGGTCAAGGAATCAAACATCTTCGGTGTCTTTGGGGAGACACTTGTAATACAAGTTGATTCATGACTGAATCAACAATGATCTTCTTGGCCTTGACCAAGTTCTTCTTGAGTAAGGCTTTGAGCCTCATCTCCCTTTGAAACTAGAACCTCTCTACTCATGTAGGTGTCCACTCCATTTCTTTAGGGAGATCATATACTTCCAGGCTTGGAAGTTGTCAACTTCACCAAGCCTATCATCAAGCTGATGTGATAGATCACTTTGAAATGAGAACCTCAAATGAAAATAACAACGGATTAAATCTTACCGATTTGAGGTGTCCGTCCTGGTTCCGGAGTTGGCTGATCTAGGGTTTGTCACAGAAACCCTAATTTTTAAAACTTGGAATATTTCAGATATGATTGGATAGATAGATAGATATATTCAAATGGAGCTGTCCAATGTACTCCTTTTCTGAAAATAGTGGAGGGAAGCTCCCGAAACAGGAAGCCCTAGATTTCCAATTTCTTCTGCAGAAATGCCTGTTACTGTTTCTGTCATATATCCGAAATTGCTGCTCCTCTGTCTCTGAAATTTCGCATTAAGGTAACCTCGTATGTCCCTGATCCAACACCACAGGTTTCATCAGAATTGGTTTCACCATTAGGGATTTATGATCCTTTTCCCGAGGTGACTTGTTACAAGACTGTTCAGAACAGAGAAGTTGTACGACATGCCACATGTCACTTGTTCATCTTCTGAGTCTGATATTCGGACCACTGAAAGTAAATTCCGTGTCCTTTCTGGAAACTCTTCAGGAATTCCATTTGGACCTTTGTAGCCCAAGATAGTCCAATTCTCCCCAGGTGTCTTGTTTATGGATGATTTCTGGAAGAGGCTGGAACCCTAACTTGGAGGGATCATATCTCCTAGAATATAGAGAATATGAGGCTGAGTTTTGGACACAGTGTTCATCAAGAGTTTATCTTCGGCTCCTGAAATTTTTCAGCTTCTAAGACTTCGCCAACCTCAGAATATACTTCCAGGGAGATCATATACTTCCAGGCTTGGAAGTTGTCAACTTCACCAAGCTTATCATCAAGCTGATGTGATAGATCACTTTGAAATGAGAACCTCAAATGAAAATAACAAAGGATTAGATCTTACCGATTTGAGGTGTCCGTCTTGGTTTCGGAGTTGGCTGATCTAGGGTTTGTCACAGAAACCCTAACTTTTAAAACTTGGAATATTTCAGATCTGATTGGATAGAAAAATAGATCTCTTCAAATGGAGCTATCCAATGTACTCCTTTTATGAAAATAGTGGAGGGAAGCTCCCGGAACAGGAAGCCCTAGATTTCCAATTTCTTCTGCAGAAATGCCTGTTACTGTTTCTATAATATATCCAAAATTGCTACTCCTCTGTCTCTGAAATTTCACACTGAGGTAACCTCGTATTTCCCTGATCCAACACCATAGGTTTCATTAGAATTGGTTTCACCATTAGGGATTTATGATCCTTTTCCCGAGGTGACCTGTTACAATACTGTTCAGAACAGAGAAGTTGTACGACATGCCACATGTCACTTGTTCATCTTCTGAGTCTAATATTCGGATCACCGAAAGTAAAGTCCGTGTCCTTTCTGGAACATCTTCAGGAATTCCATTTGGACCTCTGTAGCCCAAGATATTGCAATTCTCCCCAGGTGTCCTGTTTATGGATGATTTCTGGAAGAGGCTGGAACCCTAACTTGGAGGGATCATATCTCCCAGAATATAGATAATATGAGGCTTATTTTTGGACACAATGTTCATCAGGAGTTTATCTTCGGCTCCTGAAATTTTCAGCTTCTAAGACTTCTCCAACCCCAGAATATAGCGAATGTACCAAAACTTATCAGTTTTAGTATTTAGGGTTTTTCTAGCTCGGGGTCAAACTAGGGTTTGACTTTCCCGGAGTTTCACCCAACCAAATTTCTTGATCCAAGTCTCTAAACTTCGGTTTTTATGAGGAGAAAAATTCTATGGTGGTCTCACTCAAAAATTCCTCTTCTGTAGAAATCCCTAATTTCCGCATCGAAAACTAAAAAATGCTCAGAATCGAATTCCGCTTCGACAGAAAGATGCGCCCTTCAAAGGAGAGTCAACCTAGCATACTTTTGCTGATGGATTGTTGAGAGAGACCCAAAAAGTAAGAAGCCCTAGATTTTGCAGCTCCACAATGTCTTCTTCTCAGGTTAGCTCTGATACCATGTTAGTTTTTCATCATTCAAGCTAGGATTATGATCTTAGGATCTTTTAACTGAGAGAATAACAAGCATAGCAATAAAACATAAGCACATCACAAGAGACAAGAGACACAAAGAGTTTTCCTCAGGGAAACCATAAAGGAGAAAACCCCGCAACTTCCTCAGAGATAGAATCAACACCAAAATAGTAAAAATCACCAAAACAGTAAGATGATCTCCACACAGCAACAGTCTCTCTCTCTCTCATTGAGAGAGCTTCTCCTCTCACTCATGCGCCCCAAATGAGTGAGCGTGAGTGTTGTAAGTGAGATAAATAGAGAGGCTCACTCTCTATTTATATTCTTTCGTATACTTAAAGTACACTCCAACATGTCAGCCTCACTTAACAATTACTTACTAGAGCTGACATCTCTAGGAGTGTCTAATAACCTTAGTGCCCCACCACTTGTGGGGACTTTGCCTCCTCCGACCAATAGGAGGGTAACACAATGGTGGGGACTATTTCCCCGACTTACAATGACTCACCTAGGGTCGACTTCACTAGGATAGTCTAATAACCCAAGGGCCCCACAACTGTGGGGACTTTAACCCTTGACCAATAGGAGGGTTACCCATAATGACTTGACATGACTTTCTCATTATAGAAACTTCCTGGGATAAACATCGGGGTATGACATGACTCAAATACATTACAATACATCCTGGAATAAACATCGAGTTACAATAGATAAGAATTACAAGTGACTACATTCCGAAGTTACAATTACATCAACAGGTCCAAAATGGTTGTGTAAAGAGCACTAGAGGGGCTAGGATTCCTATGGGAAAGTAAATCCTTTGATGTCAAATGTCAACCTTAGAACTCATCCAAATTCTGCCATGTGTTTTAGCTGAGCCAATTAATTCATTTTGACTATTAAACCCAATTATTTAATGCATATGTGAGGTTGGTGGGAAAAGTTAGTTCATTTAGGGTTGTGACAACTACGCCAGCTAACATAAGTCCTTTTATTCTATGGCCAGAACCTATGTTAGTTGTATTTTCACCATAATCTCATATACCTTGGAGTCAACACTCTTTTGATCACTCTCTCATGCAAGTTTATACATTATGTAGAGTTTTTTTATTGTTGTTCATGACCATTTTCAGACTATGTAACCCAAAAATTTAAATTTAGAGATAGAGTTGCAGATTTGAAGAGAAAATATATGGTTGTAGGTGAGCATAGAAGTTGGGAAAGCTAGGAACCTTTACCCATTGAGTTCTACTACTTTTGGATGCTTGAGAATCCATGAATTAATGTTGCACGAGGTTCTTCGATAGCATACAACAGGTTGTGTACACACTAATAAGCACTGTAAGGGTTGAATTTACTAAAGTAATTGTGGATTAGTGAAGGGAAATTCCTTCCTTGTGTTATGTGGGGCAGTTGGAAGGAGTGCCATGGTTGATATGGCTTAGTCACCATCCCTATAGATCTCTAGATGATATTTTGGCTAAGCATAGAGAGAAGAACGAGTTATGGGATGAGAGAGAGAATTATGTAGGTGTTTCCTTCTCCCTAGTGACATCATAGCCTAGCTTGGGGGTGGCCTCTTAGTATAAAGAGTATATCCTGGATAGAGTGCCTACGGTTGGGTGGAAAATCACTCTTACACAACCAATTGCTTGGATATTCTTTGTTTAAAGATAAGTATTCTTTTGTATTTGAATATGCAATGTTTATTTGATGCATGTAATGATTAAGATTGCATATGCATATTAAGTGTGTGTGGATCAATTTATTTTCGTTGTGTATTTTCATTTATACATCTACACACGTAATTTAAATGTTTCGAATTCGTAATTATGGTGATGGGGAGGAATTTAGAAGCCTAAATTTAGTTAATGACCCCTCCCATTGGTCAGATTGGGTGAAGGGGACGTTATATTTAGGTTTTGGAATTGGGCATTTTATGTTGTCATTATTCACACATATGGGCATTATGTTTCATTAAGGAAGTTTGTTTCACGTTTTTGTTAATCACTCTGCGTGGCAGCTAGGGTAACGACCCCCCATTAAATTGCTTTAACTTTTGTTAATCCAGATGTTGTTGGATCCTTCTACATCACCATCATTCATTAGTCTATTCTCAAGATTTCGCTAGTCGATGGTTCTAGGTTAAGGCTATCATTTTCTCTCACTTGAAGGTTGGTTGCTTGATTGGTGCCAGTTCATTTTTTGGTTCTTGGTTTTATTATTTTCCTCATAGTTTTTATGTTTCATTGGCTTCTTTCAGCCTATATTCATTCGTTGTTTCCTTTGAAGCCACTATAATGGGATCATTTACTAGCTCTAAGTGAATAGCTATAGTTGTTGGGGCTTGCACAAGGTGCCTAAATTATCAAGTGCATGGTGGTTTATGTGTTCTTATGATTCTTCTTTCAATTGGTTGACGTTTTCAGCATGGTTTTGTGCTACTGCCTTGTACATATATGGTGTGTGTTGATTTCTCTAATGTGTTCTTGTCCCTTGGACGTTTGTTTTTTTTATCAGTATATGGTATGCACTTTCCTCATATTCACGAAGTTTGAACTGATATTTCTAGTTATTAAAATTAAGCCTCAAACTTTACATTTTGGCATTAAGCATATGACGTTGTCATCATTCACATGTTTGGGAATTAAGCATAATTAATGGGGATCATTTCATGTTGTCGCCATTCATTTTGGGTGGCAATAAGGGAAGTCATCCCTTTCCAAACTGCATTGACTTACATCTATTATAGTTTCATTAAATCCTTCCATGTCACCCTTGTTCATTAAATGTTTCTCAATATTTAGTTGGATGGTTCTAGATGAAGCCTGTCGTTTCTTGGTTATGAGTCTTAGCTCTTGCTACTTCAAGCCTAGTTGCTTGAATGATGCCAAGATCATTTCTTGGTTCTAAGTCTTAGCTCATGCCACTTGGTCTTTAGGTTTTGTTGGATTTTCCACATTGTTGTTGTTCACTATCACATTTGAGCTTGGTTTTTGTACTGGTGGGATTATTTCTTGGTTCTAAATCTGAGCTCATGTCACCCAGTCTTTAGGTTTTGTTGGTTGGTTCCACAAGATCATTTCATAGTTTCGAGTGAATAGCTATTAGTGTTGTGTTTTACACCGGGTCATTAAATTTCCAATTATTTGATAAAATCTAGGAGATCTTTGATTGATGGTTTTGTTGAATTATTGTAACTTCGAAGTGTATTTACTTATTGTACCCTAATGTTCCTATTAGGAGAATCGTTTGTATTTCATTATACCCTGATGTTCCTATCGGGAGAACTACTAAGAGTCATGAGGAAAAACCCTCCATTGTAATTCGGGTCATTAGCACCCTCATTAATATAATATTAAGTTGTTTGAGTCCTCATACATAAGTCGGCCCAGTCAATTTTAGTGGGGCCAACTTGGTGGAGTGAAATGTCAAGTGAACGAAAGAATATAAATAGAAGTGAGGCGCTCCTCATTTCAACACATAGACACACAGTTAGTCACTTGTGTAGCGCAAGAGAGATATTATTATCTGCAAGAAGGAGAAGGACAAGTCTGAAGTCTTATCTTTTTATCTTTTTGATCATCTATATTGAGCAATCTTTTTGCTGGGTTTTTCCCTTTAGGGTTTTCCCAGGATAAATTTGTGTTGATCTTGTGATACTGTTTCTTTCAGTGATCCCGTCTATATGCTTTTGTTGTGAAACTAAAATTGAGTGCTGATAATCTAGCTTAGCATATGGAATATTAACATGGTATCAGAGCTAACCTGAATAGGACCGCTTTCACGAGGTGAAATAAAATCCCTCTCTCTCTTTTCGACAAGCATTAGGGTTTCGGGATAATTTTTATTTTTGAAGATATGATTGCATGGAAAGTTGCGCCCTCCTAGAGCACACCTAATGATCTTGAGATCGAAGTTTTTGAGTGAGTATATCTCTGGGAAAGTCAAACCCTAGTTTGACACTAGACCAGAAAACTGCAGAAATCCAATGAACCAGAAAACTGCACTGCATAATCTCGCAAGTCAGATTTGAAAGGTGAAGACTTGAGATCTCTAAAAACCAAGCACACCAGTCAACTCGCCTCATTCAAGTGCATATCCTGGTAAGATCAGCTTCTCATTTTCCAGAATTTCAATTTTTTGTAATCCTCTGACGAGATGGACCCAAGCACCAAGCTTGAGGACAAACTAGAAGGCATAGAGAATTACAGAGCATGGAAATACAGAAAAGGCCTCATTCTCAAGGAGAATGATTTTGAAAAATATATCAAGGATGAATTTGTAGAACCTGCTAAGGCTGAAGCTAAGGAGAAGCACAAGAAGGATCTGATTAGGGCATAAAGGATTATTGCTGATTCTATCAAGGATCACTTGATCCCTCGAGTGTCATCCAAGAAGACTCTAAAATAAATGTATGATTCCCTAGCAAGGATGTATGAAGGAACAAACATCAACATAAAGATGAATCTAAGAGTCCAATTGAAGAGAACCAAGATGAGTCATGGAGATTCCATCCAGGAATATTTCACAAGGGTCTCCTAGTTCAAGGAACAACTAGAAGCCATTGGAGACACCCTTGATGAAGATGAGTTGGTTATGACTGCTCTCAATGGTCTCACTAGGCCCTGGGATTCATACATTCAAATGATGTGTGCTAGAAAGGAAAGCATGAAGTTTGATACTGTATGGGAAGACTGTATTCAAGAGGAGGCTAGAGTGGGAAATAGAGAAGCTCTACTGAAGGAAGATGATCAAGCCCTAGCCACCCATACCAAGAGAAGGAGTCAACCCAACTTCAAGAAGGGAAACCACAAGGAGTCTCAACCTCCCAGAAGGTTCTAAAGAACAAGAGAAAGTTTTCGAAAGAAGGAATACTCCAACTTTCAGTGTTTTCATTGTGACAAGATAGGACACATTGCCAGAAATCGTCCTTTGAAGAGAGAAGAATACGAGAAGAGGAACAATAACAAAAGACATCATGCACATCTAGTTGAAGATGAGAATGAAGAAGAAGAAGGACCATAGAGAAAGCAAGCAAGGGAAGAATATGCCGAGGATTATGTATTATTCTCTGCACTCTCTGGGTCTGTAACACCTGGAGAAGACACATGGCTTATTGATAGTGGTTATTCAAAGCACATGTCGGGACAAAATAAAATTTTGGCAAAACTTGAAGAAAGAAACTCTCCTCAGAAAGTATCTCTAGGAGATGACTATCAATATCCAATCAAAGGAATTGGTGAAGCAAGCTACAAGCTTGATTCAGGAAATCCCTTGAAGATGAGGGAAGTTTTATATGTACCAGGTCTAAATAAGAATTTACTTTCTATCTCAGCTTTAGATAAGAAAGGATATAGAGTTGCATTCATAAATGGCCAAGTAATCATGTGGCCCAAAGGAAAGACAATTGAAGATGCAGTTGTCATCGGTGAAGAATAAGGAGGCCTGTATAAACTCAAGGGACATCTGACACCACTAATCCTAATGAACTGTGGCATAGGAGGCTTTACCACATCAATTACAAAGCACTGCCTCATGTGAACAAAGTAGTCACAGGACTACCGGACTTGAAGATCAACCACGAAGGCATTTAAAAAGGATGTGCAAAAGGGAAGAATATCAATAATCCATTTCCGAAGAGAGAAACAAAAACTAAAGGTACATTGGAATTGATTCATTCAGGTGTATGTGGTCCAATGTCCTCCACATATTTGAGTGGTTTTGATTACTATATTACATTTATTGATGACTATTCAAGAAAGACATGGATATAATTATTGAAAGTAAAGAATGAGGTGTTTGAAAAATTCAAGGAATTCAAATCCTTGATAGAGAATCTTTCATACAAAAGAATCAAGACACTCCGATCAGACAATGGCAGAGAATATACTTCAAAACAATTTGAAGCCTTTTGCAAATATGTTGGAATCAAGAGGGAACTAACTAATCCCTACAATCCTCAACAAAATGATGTTGTGGAAAGAAAGAACAGAACCATCATGGAGGTAGTGAAGACAATGGTATATGATCAAGATCTTCCAATGCATCTATGGGCAGAAGCAGCAAGAACTATTGTCTATGTACATAATAAAATATCTCACAGTGCTCTTGGATTAAGTAATAAGACTCCAGAAGAGATGTTCACGAGAAAGAAGCCTGAGGTAAGTCACCTCAAGATATTCGGTTGTCTAGTATATGTTCACATACAGAAGGAGAAAAGAACCAAGTTGGACCCTTCCGGAAAGAAGGGAATATTTGTTGGATAATGCGAATTATCCAAGGCATTCAAAATCTACATTCTTGGATTCCATCACATGGAAATCAGTAGAGATGTAACACTCGATGAAGAAGCAGCTCTCAAGAGATCCATAAAATCTCAACATGAAGAAGTGTATGAGGAAGATGTACCCCCAGAAATGTAGAGGCTACATTCCCCCCTGAAGATCATGATATGACGGAACCACAAGAGCCTCCTACGATGGAGATATCACGAAAGAGAAAGCCTACTTGGGCAAGAGAAATTATACAAGAAGCAGAAAGATATGGATCTCCTGAAGGTTCCACAAGGATAAGCAAGAAACCCAAACCATTTTCCAACTATGTAGCTTTGATGTGTGATCTTGTAGATCAAGAACCTACAAACTATGAAGACGCTGTATAGAAGAAAGAATGGGTAGAAGCAATGATGGAAGAATACCAGTCAATAATGAAGAATGATGTGTGGGATATAGTTCCCAAACCAGAAGGCAAGAGTGTGGTATCTTCCAAGAAGATTTACAAGATAAAACATGCAGCTGATGGAAGTATAGAGAAATGCAAGGCAAGATTTGTGGCTAGAGGTTTCTCTCAGAAAGAGGGAATTGATTATGAAGAAATATTTGCACCAGTAGCAAGGTATACTTCGATTAGAGCCATCATGGCACTTGCATCCATGATGAAGTGGAACTTACACCAGATGGATGTAAAGACATCCTTTCTGAATGGTGTAATTGAGGAAGAAGTATACATAGAAAAACCACAAGGATTTGAGGTTGAAGACATATGGATTCATGTATGCAAGTTGAAGAAGGCCCTGTACGGTACGGTCTGAAGCAAGCTCCTAGAGCTTGGTATGGAAGAATAGATAGTTTCTTGACGAGCTTGGACTTTACTAAGAGTAAAGTTGATCCTAACCTTTAGTTCAAGGTTATAGAAGATGAACCCGTCATACTATTACTGTATGTGGACGATCTATTTCTGACAGGAAATGAGAAACAAATTGTAGAATGCAAGAAGAAGCTCGCTAAAGAATTTGAGATGAAAGACCTTGGGTTAATGCATTATTTCCTAGTTCTGGAGGTATGGAAAAACTCAGAAGGAATCTTTCTCAACCATGGAAAGCATGTAGTGGAAATCTTAAAAATATTTGATATGTTTGAATGTAAAGCCATGGCCACACCCATGGATACCAACATGAAGTTGCTGGCTAATGAATCATCAGAGTTAGTGGATGTGACTCAATACAGACAGATTATTGGGTCATTGATGTATCTAACAAATACTGGACCAAGCATTTGTTTTGCTGTGAACACCTTGAGTCAATATCTAGTTCAACCTAGATGTGTTCACCTAATAGCTGCAAAACATGTGATGAGATATCTGAAAGGGACTATAGACTTTGGTCTATACTATGATGGAAACCATGAATATAGATTGTATGGATATACAGATGCAGATTGGGCTGGAAGTGTCTTAGACAAAAGAAGCACATCAGGTGGATGTTATAGTCTGGGGTCTGCTATGATTTCATGGTTTAGCAGAAAACAGTCCAGTATTGCTCTTAGTACAGCTAAAGCAGAATACATAGCAGCTTCCTCTGCTAGTTGTGAAGCCATATGGCTTCAGAAGGTGATGTTAGGTTTATTTAACCTTGAGTTGGATACCGCAGTGATTCTATGTGATAACCAGAGTTGTGTGAAGATGATGAAGAACCCAGTGTTCCATGATAAATCAAAGCACATAAAAATCTGGTATTTCTACATTCAAGATATGATACAAAAGGGAGCCATAAAGCTCCAGTATGTGAGTATCGATGAACAAGTTGTTGATGTGTTAACGTAGCCTCTGTCTCGAGTAAAGTTTGAATACTTTCGAGACAAGCTTGGTGTTGTTCGAAAATACCTTCCTCGAAAAGGGGAGTTGTGATGTTGCAGTGGGATTGTATCATCCCTGGACACCTATCCTAAAGTGACCCATAGACTTATGTCTCCGAGAAAGAAGCAGGATTGTATCATCCTTGGACATTTGTCCTAAAGTGATCCAGTGACCTCGGTCTTCGAGAATGTGGTAGGATTGCATCATCCTTGGACTTAAGTCCTAAAGTGATAGGGGGTGATTATCCCGTAATTGTATCCAGTGACTTCGGTCATCAAGAATGAGGTAGGATTGCAAAATCCTTGGACTTAAGTCCTAAAGTGATAGGGAGTGATTATCCCGTAAATGTATCCGGGGACTTCGGTCTCCGACAATGTGGTAGGATTGCATCATCCTTGGACATTAGTCCTAAAGTGATACGGAGTGATTATCTCGTAATTGTATCTGGTGACTTCGGTCCTCGAGAGTGTGGTAGGATTTCATCATCCTTGGACTTAAGTCCTAAAGTGATAGGGAGCAACTATCACATAAGTATCTGGTGACTTCGGTCCTCGAGAATGTGGTAGGATTGTATCATCCTTGGACTTAAGTCTTAAAATGATCCGTAGAGTTTTGTCTTCATATTGTGGATTGCAAGTTGTTGATGATGATGATGTTGTTAATCGAAAGATCAAGAGTATTGTTGATGATGATGACAATGTTACTGATCAAAAGATCAGAGTATTCAGTGATGTTGTTGATGATGTTTCTCAAAGTATTGATGATGACGTTGACGATAGTGCTGATCGAAAGATCAAAGTGTGATGATGATGTTGCTCAAAGAATTGCTGCTGATGATGATGTTGATCAAAAGGTCAAAGTATTATTGATGATGATGTTGGTGATTGAAGACTAAAATATTGATGATGATGTTGTCAATCAAAGTGTTGCTGTTGCTGAAATTGAATATGAAGACTATATGTCAAAGATGATGAAAAATCTTCTTGAATGATTTATAGATGTATCACCCTGATGATGTTGAAGATTTCCTCTCTCCTTCTCCTACTGTTGTTGTTGATGTTGTTGTAGAATACCCTTCTCGTTAAGGGGGAGTGTTGAATTATTGTAACTTTGAAGTGTATTTACTTATCATACCCCGATGTTCCTATCGGGGGAATCATTTGTATTTCATTATACCCCGATGTTCCTATCGGGAGAATCATTTGTATTTCATTATACCCCGATGTTCCTATCGGGAGAATTACTAAGAGTCATGAGGAAAAACCCTCTGTTGTAAGTTGAGTCATTAGCACCCTCATTAATATAATATTAAGTTGTTTGTGTCCTCATAGAGAAGTCGGCCCAGTCAATTTTAGTGGGGCTGACTTGGTGGAGTGAAATGTCAAGTGAACGAAAGAATATAAATAGAAGTGAGCCGCTCCTCATTTCAACACACAGACACACATTTAGTCACTTGTTTAGCACAAGAGAGAGAGTCTTATTTGCAAGGAGGAGAAGGACAAGTCTGAAGTCTTATCTTTTATCTTTTTTATCATCTATATTGAGGAAGCTTTTTGTTGGTTTTTTTCCTTTAGGGTTTTCCCAGGATAAATCTGTGTTGATCTTGTGATACTGTTTCTTTTAGTGATCTTGTCTATATGCTTTTGTTGTGAGATTGGAATTGAATGCTGATAATCTAGCTTAGCATATGGAATCTTAATAGGTTTATGTGTTCTTATATTAACAAGCTTAGGTGTTATGATGTTCTCTATAACGTATGCTCTCTTCCTATTGTGTTCAATGGATGTTGGTTGGGTTGGTCTAATGGTTCTCTATGTTTGGTTGATTTTCTTCATTGTCATCTTTTCCTTTCGAACAATGTATTTCAGAAGTGCTCTATCATGTTCATGTTCTTTGAAGAGAATTCCTACTTCATTTTTTTAATTGGTAATGCTCTATATTGATGGAAAACTCCTTGAACTCGATCCACTAGTGTATTCTTTACATCCTGTAGTTGTGGCTACCATTTAATTAAAGTCATCCCTAATATATTATTGAATCAATGAAATCCAACATTTTTAAAGCCATGTTATAGTACACCATACTCTTGATAGTGTGGGTCAGTATATAGTTTATATATGAGTTCCACAATTGAAATTCCATAGTTCAAGTTCATTTATCCCTTTCTTATGCATTGCTAGAAAAAATGTCCTGTTCATAAGGAAATATCTGAATGAAATATCTTCTAGAAATGGAATATAATAAAAAAAATTCTTCATTCGATGTAAGCAATTGTTATTTATTGTAAATAACATCCTCATCATAGTGGGGAGACAACACACTCAATGCCAACATCTTATCCACTGGTAGTGTATGCATCATGTTCATAAAGAGAAATTTATTGAGAAATGCAATCCATCGCCTTGTCTTCAGCTGGAACATTATGCATGGAATCTCTAGAAGTTAAATGGTGTGCAAGTAAGGTAGCTAGCGATAAAAGTTCTTGCAGCTTTGAATAGACTTAGGTTGCTCGTACCATTCCTTTTGGTAAAATAGTCCATTTGTCTTCAGTTGGTATCCACTTTATTTTTCTTTATTAAAATATATAATAACAATTCTATTGGTCCTTCACAGAGGATTTTGTGAGAAGAATGTCAACCATTATCATCAGTTTAGAATAGATTTGAGGAAACTTGGTCATTTTTCATTTCTCTATAATCTTTATCGTAGAAGTGATACATCAATCTCTTCAAACATAATAAGAAAATGTTTTTCATAGAAATTGTTGTTCATTATTTGTGTTGACATTCATCTTAAGAAAATTCTTAAAATGTCATATGTTTTTACTATTACATTAGGAGGAGGATGAAGTTTATGAAATTACATTACCAAAATAAAATAAAAGGCGATCTAAATGCATTTATTCGACGACATTTTCCAGAATATCACATTTAGTCAATATGAATGTACTGTGAGTGGATGCCACGTAGGCAATGAGATGTTTGTATATGGATCGGATTTGATTTTGAGGTGCGTTTGTGATAGTAAAAGATCACGCTTATTTTGGTGGGCAAGAGCTATCCATTGAGCTGTAGAGCATTTAATGCAGCTGCAACAAGCTTGATGATAGTTGGATCTTGAGCTGTCATCAAACCTACGGTAACTCAATAAATAGCTCTTACCCTCTCAATCAGGGTTCAAAATTGAAGCCGTTAGGGGCCGTCAAAGGGCTCCCAGCCCGTCTCAGAAGTGGCATTTAAAAAATGGCCGTCATTTAAAATGTCATATTTTATTTTGGACACTTTAAAAAAATGCCGAAATTGGATTAAAACTTCAATATAAGGGTTGTCATAAAAACTACACGTCAACCATTAATTTTACTTTACTACCATGCGTACAAATTTACCACTGTATCCCACTCAATTCATTATTTACTTCTACCACTCAATTAATAAGAGAAGACAGATACGAGTCCAACCCAACTTGCAAGGGTTCGTTTTTCTACCACAAACTCCACCATGGCCGAGAGAGTGTTGCCTCAAGTTTCCAGGTCTTGTTTCTTCTGCCACAGGACTTACCATGGGAAAGATTTTTATAAGCCAACCCAATATAATTTCTATAATTTCTAAGGCAATGGTTTATGTTGGTTTGGCCTCACTGTGATAGAATTGAATCTCAATCTCTGAATCAAACTGGGTATTTCCAACAGTAATTCCAGGACAGACTTCCAGCCAAATCCGGATGAGATTAGTAAGGCAGTTGTGCTCTCATCATTGGCTTACCTTGATAATGCAGAGAGGAAAGCAGTTTTTAAAAGCTGTTACTCTAATATCGGATTGAAAAACATAGTAATGGCCCCTGATTTTATATTGGGAGAAAGTAAGTAGAATAACAATAGCACTTTGTTTGTTGCCTTTAGGTGGCAGTTTTGTATCCAAGATATGTTTTCTCTCAAAGTTGTAGGGATAAATGATTTTACTAAGAGCTATGGTACTGCAGTAGGCAAGGATGTTAGTGGTTTGTTTGACAATGAGCTCTTCAAGAGAACAACCGATTATCTTCCAAGTATGTCTTATTTTAATGATTTTAAAGCAGACAAGATAATATTTGCAGGCCATGGCTTGGATGGGTCATTGGCTTAAATGCAAGTTGCGAGGGTCATTTCTGCCACAGGCTCCACCATGGAGAGAGTATAGCCTACGGGTTGTGAGGTCTCATTTTTGTTTCTCCCATAGGCTTGACCATGAAGAGAGCATACCTGTAGGGTTGCGGCCATGGTTCGTTGAGAATGGGTATGATCTCCACGAGATCTTGTGCTTTTTGCTACATTGCCTCTCCCTAAGAGTGGGTATGATCTCCACGAGATCTTGTGCTTTCTGCTACATTGCCTCTCCCCATGTTGTCAAAGAAATGTAGATATTATGGCACTGTGTCCACAATCTTGGATCTCATCCACGTCAGGCTCTTAAGGTAATCCTATGATCTCTTTCATTTATTTTTTATGCATCTCATGGCATTTCGTGTTATGTATTTCATGGAAGAAGGGTGTATAGTTAGAATAAATTTTGCATTCACTTTTAATTATTTTACAATTTATATTTCCACCTTATTATTGCCCTCTCCTCTAATGGTTGTAAGTATATAATAAATCAATATACTATATGTAATGCCCAACAAGTAGTGTTTTGCATTTGAGAATAAGTAGTGTTTTGTATTTGAGAAGTAGATTTGATATAAAAATTAAGAGTAGAGAGGAGATGCAGTAGATCTTGGGGTATATGTATGTGCTACTTCATGTAGACATTATGGCAGATATAACATTTATTTTTTTGCCAATGTTCACCAAATGCATGTGTATGGCATTCTCTTCTCCTTTATACACTTGGAAATCTTCGTTATAATTCCTCAACCATCAATCGATGATTGAATATGCTTCTTTGTCCATTTGGCTAAGCAAGTGAATAGATGTATTGTGTGAAGGAAGGGGCAAGGGTCAAGGGTCAGTGTCCACTACATGCACTAAAAAGGAAAAGGAAGGGAATAACAAAATTGGGTGTAAACTAGGTTTATGTATCTGATTCCCCAAACCCTAGAGTGTTCACATGACCCCACACGTATTTGTGGGTAGATCTGCTGCTACCCTAATACAGTTACCTTGAATAACAAGGATGGTACCTCCAAACTCAAATAATTCCACCCTCATAGAGGCCTGTGGATCTTGTAATATGCAACTTAATCCCATCCCCATTAACTAAAGACAAACCCATGGATGAATTATAAAATTATTTTGTAGTGTTCAATCAAATGAATAGGGGATTTGATAGATAAATTTTAGAAGTTTTTGTTTAAAAAAATAGAAAATTTGGTAGATGAATTTTGAAAGTGTTTCAGACATATGTGCAGTCTCAAGTTTCACTTTCTTAAAAGTATAAAAATAGTTTTTTTTTTTTTAGGTGGGGGGTTATGTCACTTTTAATAATAATAATAATAATAATAATAATCTATTTTTAAGGTCACCGCCAAGCGAGACACCAAATTGGTGTATGATACCCCCTTGTTTGTGGGACAAGGGACCCCCCTCTGCGCAGCGATTTAACTGCTAAAGTCTACAGAGGTGTACATACACTACCCCCCTCTGGATTTGAATTCGTAACCTCCTAAGAGGAAACACATGCTCTTAACCATTAGGCCCACTCATGCTGTACGATAGGAGATGGCAATAGATGAAATAAGATTAGTAAAAACACTAAGTATATGTTTATTTAGGAGATAGAATAATACAATTTGAAAGTTGTATAAAAAAATGTCTCTTATCAATGTAATAATTCTGGATTTATTGCTTTCTTTAATACTATAAAATTGATTGAAAATACAATATTTTATTTAACACATTTGAAGTGTATAATTAATTTATTATTGTCAATTGAAATGTAATTTTTTTAAAGCCCTTCATCATTGAAGTGCGACATGAATATATACCCTTCTAATTGAAATTATTTGTTTCAGCAACAACAATGAAAACTAGGAGCTGAAAGGTAAAAACTGGTAGCTAAAAGGTTAGTGTACGTCAATTCAGATGTAGAGTGACTTCTATTCATGAGAAAAGAAAGATGCGGCTTCCATGGAATTGAAGTGGCAAACCCCATGTGGCAAAAATCAAGTCCCTTTTACCCTCACAACTACTAAACGTCAAACCCTTTGTTTTTCATTTTCATACGCAAAGAGATTTTAATGAACAATTGATGTGGACCTTGGTCTAAAATTTAGCCAACAAAGGATCTCATTGTCTAGACCCTCCATAATGTGTATGACGTTATGATTGACAAATTGACCCATAGCTATATGGAAGCTTGGTGGTTCAAGCAAATTGATTTCTTCAAAGAAAGAAGTAGTGAATTACAGGTTGTCAAACATGTTGGATGCAAGACAACCACACTACTTATGAAGTGTTTTGGGTAGAGTTTCCAAATGGTATTGTTTGAATGGTTCAGTAGGCTAGGAGAACATCTTTGATATGTTTCGAAGATCACAAGAGGGAACTGTTAGAACGGTGTTGTATTATGGATATTTGATGATGAAGTTACAAAAAAAAGTTGAGTTTTAGGTTAAGAATATAATGAAGGTTATATTATAATTTTACTTAATAGTAGAGGAATAATTCAAGAAGTGAGGTTGTAGAAGGTTGGTGAAGGAAAATGCAACTTGGGAAATATGTTTTTCACATAAGAGGATTAAATTAACATAAACACTTTCTTTCTAGGGTGATATGGGATGGAGCTAATGAAAGTGAAAAATTGAAGAAGGAAGGTGCCATGAAGGAAGCATGGAATTGAGAGAGAGAGATGAGTCAACTTTGAATAAAGACTAATAAAGAAGTAATGGCTAAACAAAATGTGTGAGGTTTGTTGAAGAGAAGAAGTACTAAAAAGAACCATTGATGGAAAAGGAAGTACCAAAGGACGTCTTAAGGATTTGGAAGGGTTGCAAAAAATAGGAAAGAAATTTGGTTAATGTCCGAGGGACTGGGGATTTGTAGCATATGAGAATATAGAGAACATATAGGATGGTGGAGTGACATTTAAAGAGTCATAGGATCCAACAAAAAGAATTAAACAATGGGGGAGCATGTTGACTTAGATATATTGGAAATGGTACTTTTGAAATTGGATTAGAGGGGAATGCAAATTGAATCATATAGAAGGGAATGATCATTGAGTCATAAGTGGAAGGGACACTTAGTGGTCTGTTCTAGTTGTTTTATCAAGAAGAAGGACAAGAAACATACATGGTATGACCTAATGATAGTAGTGTCAGTCTAGAACAATCACCACCCTTGTGTATATTAAGAAAATTGAGGTAATTATTAATCTTTATTCTAGTTCTAATTTAAAAGAACCTCCTAATAGTGGTTAGGGGAATAACATTGGCTGAGAATAAAGTGTAGGTGGAAATATTAGTAGTAGTAGAAGTGCAATAATTAATTTAGATTCTGGTTAAAGTGGAGGAACTAGTATAATTGCTCAACAAGGTCCACAGATTTCATTTTAGTGATCAAACAGAACAAGGGTTCATCATATGTCAGATAAAGGGTCTAAAAGTGAACAATTTTCCCTTGCTAAGAGTCAAGTTGCAACTCCTAATTCGACATCACTACTTACTAGATTCCTAGGTAATGTGGCTAGTAAATAATGTGAGATCTGTAGAACCTATGGCCACCCCTCACAACTATGTACAATGTTGCAAAAGTATACTTCTACACCAACTACCATTCTTTATGACTTATGCAAGAAAACACTCATCCACAAAAAAACTATAGTGCCTTATAGGCAATCATTGAGGCATTAAAGAGGAGTTACAATTGAGTGGAGGCGAAAAACTTTGGACCTATCAAAAGAGGGTGCCAAGGAGGATATGGTAAAGGCTACAAAGGTGGATACAAAGTAGGTAGGAATGGTGTTTGCATAGGACCATGGGATTTTATTATTGCAATGAGATAGGACATAACTCCCAATATTGTCCACAACTAAGGAGAATGCAATATGGCCAATATAAGGCAATAAGTCATCTGACATAGGACTATCCCAACCTAATAGCCAAATGGGAGACAAAGACGAGGAAGATGATAAAAAGCCTTGTAAATTCTAAACCATGGAACATCACTAAGGTAGGGGACCATAAAAATAGTGGTAACAATGAGAGGACCTTGATGAGAGATAATAACTCTCACCAAAAACCTCCCCACATTGGAAGTTTGTTCCTATGGACTTGTCATGTCCCCATATTTTTCAGGGTTTAAAAATTGCCTAAGTCACCTTAGGAAAAATTATTAATGGTGACAAATAAGGGGAAAATGCCTAAGCATGGTTCCCAAGGCTTAATTTAAATTAATTAGAGCCTAAATAATATTGCCTAAGGATTTTTAATGGGCAATGTGACCACCAAAGTCCCAATTCGAGTTTTTGGAGGAGAAAATAATTTAATTGGGAAATATTAGCGAACAATATTATGCACAAGTTTATTTTATTCATGTTGGTCCAAAATAATAAGTATCTGTGGATGATGGGGTCATGATGGCGCTAAGGAGGATTACCCCATGCATTGAATGAGTTTAATAAGTCAAAGAGGCACCTAGGAATGTCACTTGGACCAAATGGGATGCTTATTCAATGTATATGGCCATTTCCTTAAAACAAGGAAACTAAGTGTAAATATGGGAAAGAAGGGGTCAAAGTGGTTGGAAAAAGGAGGGAAATGGTAAAGGAGGTTATAGGGCGCACTTATGGAGGTAGTGGGACAATTATGGGCCAATAATAACCACCTCATGCATGGTCAATAGTTTTGGTGTGCTCCATGGTATTTTCCCATGGTATTGGCTAAGTGGGCAAACTTGGTCAAAATGGATTGAGGAGCATGGTTTTCTTGCCCCCATGGTATTTTCCCATGGTTTTGAGGTTTATATGAAGATATATAACAGAAACTAGTTCCCTTCAACAAGGTTGTCCGATATTTTGTTTGAAATTCTATTGAGATTTTGATTGAGCGAATTCCGATGCTTGGGTGATGTGCCTCTCTGTTCATTGAGGAGTGAATCACTCAACTTCATTCATTGAGTGTTTCTGCAATTATTTACAGCCATATTTATTAAATATGTGTGGTGGTAGCAAAACATATGCGACAATTTGCTAGTATTGCTTATTTTCAATGTTTTAGAGGGTATTCTGAAGCATTTGGTGTTTTGGAAGAGCTATTGGGAAACTTGAGTTGTGTCAAGACATTGGTAAAATTAGGTTGTGTCTTGCCATTTCTAATGTATTTGGACTCTTTACAGTAGTGTCATAATAAATATTCAGTTCTAATTTGCATTTTTTGGTCTCATGTTTAAAATTTAATGTACCCATGCTCAATGTACCTCCTATTTTGACTAGTTTTGGTAAAAATGCTATATCTTGATCTTTGTGTGCCCAAATTGAATTCCATGAGTTTCTGTAGTTATCTAAGATAAAATGGACCCCAAAATTCCTTCAAATATAGAATTTTTGAGCCCTTCCCTGCATTTGAGTCAGTTGGAAACTAGGCACTGCATAGTCCCAAATTGAGGAATCTCACTCTTTGTCACATACCCCAAATTGCAAAAACATTTTATGTTAGAGAAGACAATATACTTTAATTTCATCGTAAAGTTTGTAATTATTGACCAAGTGGGGTCAAGGATGATTGTATTCAATCATTATGAATATTTTATTAATTAATAAATAAAAGATGAGACAACAGCTTAAGGAGGTTGTTAAATGAGTGTCTACTGGCCACTTGGTGGAATAGACTGGGTTGAGAGTAGATTGACACTTGGAAGCATCCTTAAACCACTTCTAGCTGTTGTAGGAGGAAACTTCCCTATTTTTGTGGTCATGTTTTCCAAGAAAGTGGAATAAGAGCAGGTGGCTCATTAAGTGAAAAAATGACCCAAAATACCTAGGCATGCTTATAAACTACCCATCGAATTCAGCAGGGGATGTTCAATCTTTACTTGTGAAATTTCTAGAGTGAAATTTGTGCACAAGATATTCGATGGAGGGGAAAGACAAAAGTGTTTGAGTGTAAAATGCTAATTTATTGAACTAGTGCAGCTGATTTGCTGAGTTCTTACTACATAAGAGAGAAGTATTACTGTTGAATACTTTTGTGGAGTTGCAGGGATTTTATATCCCATCCTCTCACCCAGTGCTTTCAACCAGGTGGACCAGTGGACAATCTCGGGGGTCCTAATATGAGCAGCTAAGCTATCTTCAGAAATTGGTTGGGTGGAACGGGCTCCTTAGGCTCTTGTCTCCTCTACCATTTGTCAGGTTCTAAATGTTATTTTATTTTACCTTATGCAAGCAAAAGAAGTAGAATGGATGAAATTATGAGTTGATTTATTTAAATTATTGGATAAATTGTTTTTAGACTGTGTAATCTCTTCTTATTTAAAAGTAAATAATTTCTGGTTAAATGTATATCTGAATGAGTGAATTAGGGTTAGAATATTTTGTTTGAAGGATAAATATCCCTTGTTGTGTTTTTCCACATATCCAAAGATATAGTACTCTAGTACAACAAGTAAATTAAATTAAATATTATTATTTACCCATAATTTTTATAGTAAGAAAATTAGTAGGTTATCCTTTATTTCTTAACTAGAAACAACATTATATGTTCATACCTAGTTTCATTATAGTATTATGGATGTTAATGGTTAGTAATACTCTAATTCATATCTTTACACCTGTAGCAATAAATAATAAGTTACAGAAATATGAACACATTAACATAAATAAATACAGATTATAGAAATGTAAACAAGTTACAAAAATAGATATAAGTTACCGAAATAATTATATATGCTGCAGAAATATTTTTAGGTTGTAATAATAAAAATAAAAATAAAAAGAACTAGAATTACTTACAAACGATTTAGGGTAAAATAGATATAATTAATTATTCATTTTACAGCAGTAAAGATTTATGTATTTCCAAATGAAATTTTATTTAGGGTTTTTCTATAGTATAGTTTAAAAAAACAATATAAACCCAGGATAATTTACACGGATTCCTCACTTAGAGGTCAAGGCTTCAAACCCGTAAGAGTAAATTACTTACAGAAGGTTTAAACTAATACTTTTAGGTCTTTCTTTTAAAATACAAATAATAAAGAGAGTATTATTTAAATTTTATGGCCTAAAAACAAAACATTATTATTTTCTTTCAAACCCTAAAGTTTTCCTTATACAGTTTCTTAATGTAATCAAATTAAACTAAACGCCGTAAAACTTCAAAATTGTGGCTAAATACTTTTAATAAGACAAATTCTTTTTTGTTCTGGAAACAACTTATAAAAAAAAACAAATCACTGAGGTAAGATCTTATTTTTACCCTTTTAAGAACTGTGAGCCGTAGCCCTTTTACATAAACCCCAAGAGTTGTAAAACAAACAAGCCATAAGGATTTTTAATTTATCAAGGCATTAAAATAGTAGAATACGACCGTGAAGTGAAAACTATTGAGCAATGTAATCGTTCCATTACACCCATGATTTCTTTTATGGCCATACATATTTTGCTGAAGGGAACCTCAGGGTATACAACCGAGGCTTACTCGGTTCAGTGCTTGTAGCTTGCAGCAGCTCAAACCCTATAACGATCCAAGTAATACATGTTGGAATAATGGAGAAATGTTTGATGAGTATCTAGGTTTAGGGTTGATGTGTCATTTCTATATTTAGTATGAAGAGGTTTCAGATCCACTTCTTATGGATTTAGTTGTTGGTTGTTATGATAAGCCACATCTATATATTGTAATCATTTCACATTAATCAATTGAATTGGTTTGAGCCTTTTAATTCTTAGTTGGTATCAGAGCTCCAGGTTAGCACAAGTATTGAAGGCGCATATTTTTTTTTAAACCGTTGCCATTGTTGCCTAAGTGAGTTGAGCCACCGTTGTGAGCATGTTGAAGTTGCCATCTATTTTTTTGCACGCACTGTTGAGTGTTGGGTGTTTCCTCCACCGTGGAGTAGCGAGTGAGCATGATCAGATCGTTGGAGGAGTTGGCCATGGGTAGGAGCTATCACATCTAATTTTTTTTTGTGACGCCGTGATTGAAGTGTGAGGACGATGGGACCTGTTTGAGAGAACACTCAGTGAACACCGTGAGAAGCCTGGAGATCTTCCCATGTGAGAATTGTAGCTCGTTGTCCAATGTGGAGCCGTGAGATCATATCCGCTGCCTGGAGATCACATCAGATTCATAAAAAAAAATTGAGATCACCGTGAGAGATCATATCAAGATTGCTGCTGAATCTAAACCATGGAGATCACCATGAGAGATCAACCAGTGATTTCCTGGTTAGCGTGGAGATCGCTGTGAAATTGAAGGAAAAAACATATATTTCAATTTATTTATTTTTTAGATCGCCGATGGGAGAGCAGATTGCTGGTGGAAGAGCCTAGTGCGTGAGCCTCTGAGCATGGAGGACTGTCGGTGCCACTGAAATTTAATTTGATCAGCGTGGAGAAGTTTGATCACTTGAAGCGAGGAGAAGGCCGATAATTTTTTTTTATCGTGGCACCGCTCATCAGCTGAAGAGAAGGAGCGGTGCATCCAACAAAATTGCATAGGAGAAGTGGTGGCACCGCCTGCCTGCCAAAGGAGATAAGCGGTGGTACCACTGAAGTTGTCAATAAGAGGAGCGATGCTCAAGGCTCGCCTTACACCGATCAACGACACCGCCACCAAAAACACATTTGACCTTAAGAAGAGGTGTGGTTCTGAATTTATTTTTCCCGGTGAATAGAGATCAGCCCTCCAGATCGGCTGAAACAAGGTAAAATGGAAAATCCACCTCTTGCTGGTATGTATATCAATGAAGCATCCAAATTAAATGGTGAAAAATACGTAAATTGGAAATTTAAGATGATGACTGTGCTTGAATCCTCTAATGCGTGGTCGATCGTGACCGGAGATGAGCCGAGGCCTGCAACTGCCGCATTGCTTCCGGACTAGAATAAGAGGGAGCTGAAAGCAAAAATGACACTGAGGATGTCCATTAAAGACAACATCATTCCACATATCAGAAACCGTATGACATCCAAGGCAATATGGGACATGCTCAAAGGCCTATATCAAATAACTAATGCAATCGAGTTTTGTTTGTCAAAATTAAATTGTTGTCAATCAAGACGGAGGCTAATGAAGGGGTAAGAAAATATATTTCTTGCATTAAAGAACTCAGTGATAAATTGGGTGACATAGGTGAAGTTGTTGAAAGTTCTGACTTAGTAACAGTCACTCTAAAAGGCTTATTGCCAGATTACATAGTATTTATTTCAGCACTTGCAACAAGAGAAAAACCCCCAAACTTTGAAGAACTTATAGGGATTCTAATCCAAGAAGAAGAACAAATGAAGAACTATGATCTGGATGCTGGAGGTTCATACCTAGCACTGATGGCGAGAGGTTGATATTCACACAGAGGGAAACCATGGAGCAGACCATGGAATGGAGACAGAGGTAGATTTCATCAAAAACATAAAGGTATGGCTCAGACTGATTCTGATAGAAATAATGTAGATGGTCATCATTGGGGAAAACCAAGACACCTCAATACAAATCATTATCAGAAGAAATTCTATAGAAATAGAAACTACAATGGAAGTCACAATGGAAATTTTGCAAATACAGACACCTCTGAAATTAATGATTTTAAAAATATGAGATTATTTATTTTTGAAGATGCTCTATCTGTTGAGACAGACGATGAGAATGCATGGTTCATAGATTCAGGTGCATCTGCACATATTTCTTGTAAGAGAGAATGGTTCGATGAATACAATGAGAAACATGATGGCACTGATATTTATTTAGGAGATAATAGGTCACACCAAGTGCAGGGTTATGGAATAATAAAAGTAAAATTATCTAATGGTCAATTGAGACAGATTCATAATGTCATGTATGTGCCTGGAATTAAGAAAAAATTAATATATGTTTCAACCATAACCAAGAATGACCTGAAGGTAGAGTTTGGCAAGTACCAGTGCCATATCAAAGACATTCGAAACCACTTCAAGATTGTTGCTACAGGTTCAATATGTGGAGAACTGTACAAGCTGGATGTGAGCAAAGACAGTCATCAGGCACTTGCATCCACCGTAATCACCATAGAGGAAATTTGGCACCAGAGGTATGGCCATATTAACCACCATGATCTTGTATTACTTCAAAAGAAATCTATGCTTGAAGGTTTGCCTGTAATAAAGAATGAACATTTAGAATGTAGTGCATGTGCACTTGGCAAACAACATTGAAATTAATTCCCAGGACATCAAGAAAAGAGGCAAAGTGGTCTGCTTGAATTAATTCATACAGACCTATGTGGACCTATGCAAACTAAATCTTTAGGAGGTGCATCATATTTTCTGACATTTATTGATGATAGATCTAGGCACACATGGGTGTACTTCATAAGGAGGAAGGGAGATGTATTTGAATACTTTAAGGAGTTCATAACCATGATTGAAAAGAAGACATAAAAATGCATTAAAATTCTCAGATCCGACAATGGTGGTGAGTACGTGTCTGGAGCTTTTAAGAAATACTGTAAGGAGAATGACATCCAATAACAGTTTACAGTATCGCACACTCCTCATCAAAATGGGATAGCAAAGCGAAAGAACAAAACACTAGTTGAATGTGCACGCAGCATGCTACAAGGTAAGCAAATTTCAAATGGATTTTGGGCAGAAGCTGTGAATACTGCTGTATATTTGAAAAATATCAGTCCGACAAAGAAATTAGAATTTAAAACACCATTTGAGGTTTTCAATGGATATAAACCACAAGTTAAGCATCTACGAATCTTTGGTTGTAAAGCATTTGCCCACATACCAAAAGATGATAGGAGGAAACTAGATGCTAAATCACTTGAATGTGTCTTTGTTGGGTATTGAAATGATCACAAAGCCTATAAGTTGTTTCACCCTAGCACTCATAAATTAATTGCTAGTAGAGATGTGGTGTTCCATGAACATACAGATGCAAGTAATAAAACAAAAAAAAGGGCGTAGTCTGACTAATAATGATGAATAAGTCAAGTTAAACTCAATAGTTCAAGATCAAGAAGTGGAAGAGCCATAAGAGAAGCAGGAGGAACAAAATAGCAGCAACAACAGTGAAAGAAGCAAAAGCAATAGTGAAAGTAGCAAAATCAGAATGAGTACTTCTACAAGTTCAGAGGAAGACACAGCAGAAAGCAAAAGGATTATGGATGGAACCCTTGCAGGTAATTTAATGTTAAGAAGGTTAACATGACAGATTCGTCCCCCTCCAAGGTACAATGATTATTCTCTAATGTCTAATATAATGAATACTAGTGAAACAATTGAAGTTTCTGTATCAACCAATTTAAACTCAATACACTCCATATCAGACTCATTTTAGACTGACCTAGCAATACTTTATTTGATATACTGTTAGTAATAAATTTGTGGTACATATATATTAGTAAATGATTCTTGTAGTATCTAGTCTCAGATATTTAAGAATGTTAACTGTAGCAGTTAGTTGAAACTTCTTAGGCGATGATTTAATATTTATTGTCACATGGAAAAATTTTAAATTTTTACGAATTTTTTGAGTGTTACATATGGTATAAGAGAACACGTTTACACACTAGGCCTGAATGCGGCTCAACTCATGTAAACAAACAGTAAATAAAATTCAGGTGTACTGATTTATTATTTTTGAAATGTTGCTATACATCAAATTTTTCTGAACTAGAATTGCAGGTATGGAAGGACTTGAAGAGTATGCAGATGAAGGGTCCCCATTAAATGAACAAAGTAATGCTAGAAAAGAACTTGTTAAGGAAGAAATAACTACCAATTCCTCTGAACTATTAAAAACTTTAAAAGAATTAAAAACTGAAATGGAAACAGTTAAAAAGGAGAATGAAAGAATTCTAAGAGCTCAAGAGGAGCTGAACCAGATACTGATGGAAAAATTTCAGAGTGAAGGGAAAGATAAACATATAGGATCTGAAAATACGTCCTACCAACATAAAAATAAAAAGTACAAACAGTCTAAAATTGAAAGTAGTTTGTCCTCTGAAATTTATGGTGACTCACACAGGAAGAATCGTCAGTATTCTAGCGATAACAGTGAGGATAATTACCATTCTAGAAAAAAGAAATTTAAGCCTTATGAGGAAATTTTGGGAGAATTTAAGAAGATAAAACCACCAAATTTCAATAGAGAAATAGAGAAAGGAGAGGAAGCCGAAGCATGGCTGTCCGGGATGAAGAAGTATTTCCAAATCTATAATTACTCCAATCAGTTAAAAGCTAGAATGGCCATTTACAACTTAACTGGAAAGGCAGATATCTGGTGGCAGGATTAAAAACGAGTAAAAGGTGTAAAGAAAAAGAATATTAACTAGAGTACCTTTAAAAAATATTTTAAAAATAATTTTATGTCGGAGCAGTATTATGAAGAGCAAGCTAAAGAGTTCTATGAACTGAAGTTGGGAACTATGAACATGAAGGAATTAAATAGTAAATTTTTAAGTTTACTACGTTACGTGCCTTACATTGTTGATGAGAAGCCCAAGGTGCTGTGGTTTCTGAGCTGTTTACATTTTCACATTAAAGACATAATTGAATACAATAACCCTAAAACCCTTGAAGAGGCTATGAGAAAGGCAAATTTCTGCTATGAGCATAACCAAAAAAGAAAAAACATGTCAAACTAGAAAGCCAAGAGGTCTAATAATTTTGAACATAAAAAGAAGGGTTTCACACCTAATAGAAATTTTGAGAATAATAATGCACGTAATTTTCTTACTAAGAATTTTCAAGGAAATAAAGGTAACTCATAGCCAAACACTAACAACCCTAAAAATAAAGAACTTGCTAATAATCACAACAACTACATTAAGAATAATGAACGCAAAGAACCGATAAAGTGTTGGGATTCTAATGGACCTCACTATGCATCAATATACCCTAACAGAAAGAAGACCATCAACAACATTCATACAATGCAGGAACAAATGACGGTTGGCGACTTAGAAAGAGAAATGCCTAGGATCAATGCGGCGCTGCAAAACAGGCAGGATGATTATCAAACTTCCATGGTGGAGGTAGAAGGTAAACTGAACCAAAACCCCATTTCTATATTAATTGACCCAAGGACTAGTCTGAGTTATGTTTCTCCTAGTTTAGTAGAAAAATTCAATTTACCAGTAGAAAAGTTTACAAATTCATGACTGGTTCAACTAGTTACAGGAGCAAAAAGAAAAGTAATGAATTTTGTGAAAGATTGTACTTTAATTATGAATCAGCTTGAAACTTCTGTAAAGTCAAATGTACTTCCGTTGGGTTCTTATGACGTGTTAATTGGTATGGACTGGTTAGAATAGCATAGAGTAGTATTGAACTGTATCGATAAAACTTTTACATGTGTAAATAATGAAGCAAAAACAATAACAGTAACAGGAATTCCTAGGAAAACAATAATCCAACAAATTTATGCCTTGCAACTAAAGAGGGTTGTTCGAAAATGATGTAAATATTTTGCTTTAACCGTAACTGATGAAGAACATATTAATAATGAAGATAAACTAAAATTAGAAGATATTCCAATCCTGAGGGGGTATTTGGATGTATTTCCGGAATAAATTTTGGGACTGCCTCTGAAAAGGGAACTGGATTTCACTATTGAGTTGGTGCCTGGTGCAGTGCCTAACTCAAAAGATCCTTATCGGATGAATAACTTGGAGCACAATGAATTAAAATTACAATTAAATGAACTTACTGATAAAAAGTATATAAGACCAAGCGTGTCTCCTTGGGGAGCACCTGTCATTTTCGTTAAAGAATGACGGTACCCTACGCTTATGCATTGATTACCGTCAACTTAATCAGATGACTATTATGAATTGACACCCATTGCCCCGCATAGATGATCTGTTTGATCAGCTATGCGGAGCAACAGTATTTTCAAAGATTGATTTAAGATCTGGTTATCATCAAGTTCGAATCAAAGATGAAGATATTTTTAAAACAACTTTTAGGACCAGATATGGTCACTATGAGTTTGTTGTCATGCCATTTGGGCTCACTAATGCCCCGAATGTCTTCATGTGCTTAATGAATAATGTATTACATAAATATCTTGATAAATTTGTAGTTGTTTTTATTGATGATATTCTAATTTACTCTAAGTCTAAAGAAGAATACGAGGAACATTTAAAAATTGTCTTACAAGTGTTAAGGGAACATCAACTTTATGCTAAGTTCAGTAAGTGTGACTTCTTTAAAGATAAAATACAATACTTGGGTCATGTAATAAATAAAGAGAGGATCTCGGTTGATCCAGAAAATATAAAAGCAATTGAAAAATGCTCGGTCCCAAAAGATGTGACAAATGTGCGTTCATTCATGGGGATCACTAGTTACTATTGAAGATTCATTGAGGGATTCTCAAGAATCGCAAATCTCATAACTTCTTTACAGAAAAAAGGGAAGAAATTTGAATGCAATAAAAAATGTGAAGAAAGTTTTAAGAAATTAAAAACATTATTAACTACTGCACTAATATTAAGAATTGTTGATCCTAATAAGGACTTTATTGTATGCATTGATGCATGCAACGATGGTCTTGGTGGGGTCTTGACTCAAGAAAGACACGTAATAGCATACGAGTCTAGGAAACTTAAAATTCATGAAAAAAATTACGCTACTTATGATTTAGAGTTGGCTGCCGTCATACATGCTTTAAATATGTAGTGCCATCACTTAATCAGAAGAAAATTTATGCTAATGATGGATACTAAAGGTTTAAAATATCTGTTGGATCAACCAAATTTAAACGCAAGAAAAGCTAGGTGGCTAGCTTTCCTTAGCGAGTACGATTTCGAGATCCAACATATTAAGGGAACATAAAATAAAGTCGTTGATGCTTTAAGTAGAAATGCAAGATTGAATTTCATGGCAGCAATCAGTACTTATAAAACAGATTTAAAAGATCAACTGGAAGAAGGAGTAAAATTGGATGAAAATTATCAGAAATTACAAGCTAAAGTGGCAGAAAATTTAACTGAAAGTTTAAGTACAGGTTACAGTCTAAATGAAAAAAGGTTAATACTTTATAAAAATAGATTGTATATACCTAATGTACCAAAAATTAAGTTGTCGATTTTAAATGAAATACATCAGACTCCTTAATCAGGACATCCTGGCTATCAAAAGACCATAACCATGTTGCGGAAAGATTATTTTGGACAAATATGAAGAATGAGTTGGTAGAATAAATTGCCAGGTGTTTTGAATGTCAATAGGTTAAGACTGAACACCAACATCCAACTGGTTTGTTACAGTCATTACCAATCCCTAGCTGGAAATGGTAAATAATTAGTCTTGATTTTATTACAGGTTTACCTAGAAATCAGAGTCAGAATGATTCGATTATGGTAGTCGTTGATAAACTCAGTAAAGCAGCTCATTTTATACCAGTAAAGAGCACCCACAAGGCTACTAATATTGCGGAAATATTTATGAAACAAATATTTCGTTTACATGGGATACCGAAAGTTATAATTTCTAATAGAGATCCTAAGTTTACGGGAAATTTCTGGAAATCTCTATTTAAATGTTTGAATACTACTTTAAATTTTAGTACATCTTTTCATCCGCAGACAGATGGACAGACTGAAAGGGTGAATAAAATATTGTAAGATATGCTAAGGATATATTTTAGAGAACAATCAAGCAAATGGGAGGACTACTTACACTTGGTTGAGTTTGCATATAACAACCACTACCAAGCTTTTGTAAAATACAACCCATTTGAAATTATGTATGGCAGAAAGTGCAATACTCCCATCTCATGGAGTAACCCAGTTGACGGGTTAGTACTAGGACTTGAGCTATTAAAGGATATGGAGTTAATTGTGAAGTGGGTGCAAAATAATTTGTAAGTTGCACAAGACAGATAGAAGAGTCAAGCAGATCTTAAATGAACTCAGAAAGAGTTTCAGGTGGGTGAACATGTTTTCATAAAAGTAAGGCCTAAAAAGAATTCTTTAAAGTTAGGAAGTTGTGCTAAGTTAGCACCCAGATATTGTGGGCCTTTCAAAATATTGTCCAGAATGGGATAGGTGGCATACCAACTAGCTTTACCACCAAATTTAAAAGTTCATAATGTTTTTCATATCTCTGTTTTGAAAAGATATGTACATGATGCTACTCATGTTATAAATTGGAATAATGTGCAGGTGGAACCCAAAGGAGATTTTGTGGTGGAAATGGATTGTATCCTCAACAAGAGGGAGATCTTACTTCAGAATCACACCATTGGACAGGTGAAGGTGCAATGGAAGCACCTTAGTCCCAAAGAAGCAACCTAGGAATTGGAGAGTCATATGCAGACAACATATCCAATTATGTTCCAGGGTGGCTCTGAGGACGATGAATAAAATAACATCGATGACGATGTTATATTTAAGGGGGGGGTATGTGAATGGCTCTGAGGATGATGAATAAAATAACATCGAGGACGATGTTATATTTAAGGGGGGGTGTATGTCACATACCCCAAATTGCAAAAACATTTTATGTTTGAGAAGACATTATACTTTAATTTTATTGTAAAGTTTGTAATTATTGACCAAGTGGGGTCAAGGTTGATTGTATTTAATTATGATGAATATTTTATAAATTAATAAATAAAAGATGAGACAACAGCTTAAGGAAACTGTTAAATGAGTGTCTACTGGCCACTGGGTGGAATATACTGGGTTAAGAGTAGATTGACACTTGGCAGCATAGTCAAACCACTTCTAGTTGTTGTAAGAGGCAACTTCCCTATTTTTGTGGTCATGTTCTCCAAGAAAGTGGAACAAGAGCAGGTGGCTCATTAAGTGAAAAACTGACCCAAAATACCTAGGCATGCTTATAAACTACCCATCAAATTTAGTAGGGGTTGTTCAATCTTTACTTGTGAAATTTGTGCACAAGATATTCGATGGAGGGGAAAGGCAGAAGTGTTTGAGTGTAAAATGTTGATTTACTGAACTAGTGCAACTGATTTGCTAAGTTCTTACTGTAGAAGACATACGTATTACTGCTGAATACTTTTGTGGAGTTGCAGGTATTTTATATCCCATCCTCTCACCCAGTGCTTTCGACCGGTGGACCAGTGGACAGGCTCGAGGGTCCTAAGACTAGCAGCTAAGCTATCTTCAGGAATTTGCTGGGTGGAATGGGCTCCTTAGGATATTGTCTCCCCTACCATTTGTTAGGTTCTAAATGTTATTTTATTTTACCTTATGCAAGCAAAAGAACTGGAATGGATGAAATTATGATTTGATTTATTTAAATTACTCGATAAATTGTTTTTAGATTGTGTAATCTCTTCTTATTTAAAAGTAAATAATTTCTGGTTAAATGTATATAATGAGTTAATTAGGGTTAGAATATTCTGTTTGAAGGATAAATATCCTTTGTTGTATTTTTCCACATATCCAAAGCTATAGTACTCTAGTACAGCAGGTAAATTAAATTAAATGTTATTATTTACCCAAAAATTTTAAAGTAAGAAAATTAGTAGGTTATCATTTATTTCTTAACTAGAAACAACATTATATGTTCATACCTAGTTTCATTATAGTATTATGGATGTTAATGGTTAGTAATACTCTAATTCATCTCTTTACACCTATAGCAATAAATAATAAGTTACAAAAATATGAACACGTTAACATGAATAAATACAAGTTACAAAAATATAAACAAGCTACATAAATTAATACAAGTTACAGAAATAGATATAAGTTACCGAAATAATTATACACGCTGTAGAAATATTTTTAGGTTGCTAATAATTAAAATAAAAATAAAAAGAACTAGAATTACTTACAAATGATTTAGGGTAAAATAGATATAATTAATTATTCATTTTACAGACGTAAAGATTTATGTATTTCCAAATGAAATTTTATTTAGGGTTTTTATATAGTATAGATTAAAAAAAAACAATATAAACCCGTGATAATTTACACGGATTCCTAGTTATAGGTTAAGGCTTCGAAACCCGTAAGAGTAAATCTCTTACAGGAGGTTTAAACTAATACTTTTAGGTGTTTCTTTTAAAATACAAATCATAAACATAGTATTATTTAAATCTGATGGCCTAAAAACAAAACATTATTATTTTCTTTCAAACCTTAAAGTTTTCCTTATACAGTTTCTTAATGTAATTAAACAAATATTAAACTAAACGCCGTAAAACTTCAAAATCGTGGCTAAATACTTTTAATAAGAAAAATTCTTTTTGTTCTGAAAATAGCTTATAAACAAAATAAAAAATAAAACAAATCACTGAGGTAAGATCTTATTTTTACCCTTTTAAAAAATGTGAGCCGTATCCCTTTTACATAAACCCCAAGGGTTGTAAAACTAACAAGCCATGAGGCTTTTTAATTTATCAAGGCATGAAAATAGTAAAATACGGCCGTGAAGTGAAAATTGTTCAACATTGTAATCGTTCCCTTACACCCACGATTTCTTTTATGGCCATACATATTTTACGGAAGGGAACCTCAGGGTATACAACCGAGGCTTACCCGGTTTAGTGCTTGTAGTTTGCAGTAGCTCAAACCCTGTAACGATCCAAGTAATATGATCCACTTGTAGCTGGGTATCAACGTTTTTATTCTCACCTGGGTATCAAGCAATAACTCTTCGTTAGTACATTTCTAGTTACCTTATAAGTTTTTCCTTGTAAAAAAAAAATTAACCAGGGAAGAAAAGAAATATTTCCTTGGTGATATGAGCACACCGCTTGGGTTTTGTTCTAAAGATCCCTCTCAGACAATGCTTTGAGGTTTCAAAGGGAACCACGAAGCGAACACAGTTTACAAAGCAACCTTAGTCCTCATACTCGACAAAGAAGTGGAGAAAGGAACCTGCAAGGCGGTGACAGAAGCCACGATGGTATAGACACTCAGTTGGAAGCCTTATAAATGCCTCTCTAGGCTGAATCACAATTTATTTTGCTACATAGATTGAGGAGTTCGAGAGCCTAGTGGCTCAACCCTCCTCTCTACCTAAACGCAATGAAGCAATAATGGTTTGAAAACGAGATTTTAGGCTACGAGTAGGTTTTATTTGGATAAGGGTTTCAGCATTAAACCTCCCTCCGTGGACCTACTAACACGTGGATTCCACCTTAAAAACAATTTATGGGGTTTTCAATATAGTTCGATAGCATGGACAAGCCCTGCAAAAATAACGTATGTTAGTAATTTTTCTTATATATATAACATAAAATCAAGGTATTGCAATATATAATTTATGTAATATAACATTTTTGAGTTAGATAGGGAAACAGTCTTATTGCATGCATCTCTACGGTTAGTATAAATACTTCAGAATATATGTTTATATGTTAGGAATAAGCATATATGCTTTCCTAGTAATTTTTTTAAATATCCTTGAAGTTACATAAAAAACTATGCAACAATTTATAATTATAAACATGGACAAATCAGTTTAGGTATAGTTATCTTTTGACTGCTAAACATGACAAATTTAGATTTCGGAAAGTCCAAAACCAAGCAAACGTTTTATGCATAGACATAAAGTTTATAGGAAGGAAAACAAGTTTACAGTACCTCCAGTAATCCAAGAGCTGATGATTTTTACACTACATCATACTTCTAACTTATCATAAAAGTTAATTGATTTCTCTAGCAATGTTTATGTTATAAGGATAAGTAATCTTGATTTCTGAACCGGATGTATAAGTCTTACGTGTGAAGGACCTGTAAAAAGAACACCAGTTGACTGCATTAGCTTCAATAAGCTATGTAAGCGACGGGCACAACCAAAAATCCCCTCAGTAAGACAAGAAGAATAATTTAATTAAAATCTTACTTTTACTAGAAACTTAAGCAGTTAAACTCATACACTCCATCTCAGACTCATTTTAGATTGACCTTGCAATACTTTATTTGATATAATGTTAGTAATAAATGTGTGGTACATATATATTATAGTAAATGATTCTTGCAGTATCTAGTCTCAGATATTTAAGAATGTTAACTATAGAGGTTAGTTGAAACTTCTTAGGCGATGATTTAATATTTATTGTCGCATGGAAAAATTTTAAATTTTTACGAATTTTTGGAGTGTTACACTCTTGAAGATCCAATATACCAAATTGACCTCTAAATTCTTTTGCGGACATAATTACTACAGAACCTATCATAATAGAGATCAAAGACCAATTCGAAAACCATTCCTTGATTTCCAGATACTCAAACATGTTCAAAAGACAATTCCTAGTCCATATCTCCTTATGATAGTGGGAGGATCTAGTTTGCACACGTCAGTGTACCCGGGTATCCTTGAAGTAGACTTCAACATTAGCTTATTTTGAAACATAATTGGTACCAATACATTGTGCAAAGTATTCTCTAAACTAGTGTATCCCTGGTCTGCCTTCCTTACATTGGTGTCTTCCTTGAGTCTTTTGGTTAGTGTGCCGATTCCTTTTTTGGTTCTTGGCTTTGGTACACTACGTTGGTATTACAGCTTAGCCACTTTGGTTGAGTTTTTGAGTTGGTGTGTCAAATTTCCTAGTTTGGTACATCATAGTGGGATTATAGCATGGTCCTTGCACCGATGTATTGGATCATCAATTGAAGAAGAAAGTTGCAGCCATGTCCTACTCTAATAGTGATGCGTGTTATCTTTCTGAGTACTTGAGAGCAACTGACGTGGATTTGAAAAATTTTAGGATATCAAATGAAGAGGATTTGAAATATTTCATAAAGGAGGTTACAAATATCCTTGATGAGGGTCACATCCAGAGGTATTTTGGTGCTAGAAAACAAAAGGAGGAGCATAATTCATTCCAAGGTGACTTGGAAAAATTTGGAGATCCAATCCTTACTAGTGAGGACTATAGACATGAAGAAGAAGAATCCACCACTTATGATACTACTGATGATCAACCAAAGGCCACTCTAATGAAAAATATGGATCATGGAGAAACTAATCATGGTTTCTCAAGCACTTCTGAGACACTTACTGATGGGTGTCATTATGGGGTACTTACTTATGAGTTCCCAAGTTCCGCAGAGGAATCTACTGATGGATGCTGTGATGAGATACCTACTGATAGGTATCATGGTGAGGTTCCTATTGATGGGTGCCCAAGTGAGACTTCTATTGATGGTATTCTACCTCTCCATATTGGTGACATAGAGATCATCCTTGATGAGGTTGTTGCAAGTCCCAACTCCATTGAGCATGAATAAGAAGACCTTGTAGCAACTGAAGAAGACCAAGGATCAATTTCACCTTCACCACATGAGCACCATGAAGTTGATCCAATAGAGGAAGAAGAGGAGGAGGTTTGCTCTCATGAACCATCCTTCGTTGAAGGCTCTTTGAAGATGAGTGAAAGGAAGATCTATGAGTCCCTTAGCATACTCAATGCCACTCAATCGTTGGTGTCATATTATTGTTAGAGAGTTTCTTCATTGGAGGAGCCATCCTTTCTTGAAGACATGGAGAAGATTCAAAGAGTAGTGCGCAATATCAAAGGTAACTTCATGTCTTTGATTTTTGATAGAAACAATTTAATTGAGATTAATGAGTGGTTACATGAGGCATACTTGAAGAATAATGAGGATATTCATAACCTAAAAATTCAAAATGAGCAACTTCTTGAGAGGTTGCAAGATACTTGTTCTTCCTCCTATGTTTCAGATTATTATATAGTAGATTGCTTGGAGGATTCTCATGACATGATGGATCATGAGAAACATGGAGATTTGCATGTACTTGATTTGTTTCAAGATGAGCTTGATAAGAGCCAAGCACTTGTCATGGTGGAAGAGGAACTTGAGTTTCCTCTTCACAATGGTTACAAACGTTTTGAACAAGTGCATAAGTCCACTACCTTGGAACCAACCTAGGAGGGAAGTTTCACACTTTTGAGGGAGATGCATGATCCTACCCCTATGGAGCCTTCATATGATGAAAATTTCACACTTTCTGATCATTTGGGTGAGTTGGTTCATGTTCCTTCACGGTACCCTTCCATATCTTTGCAGCATACATCCAAAAGAAATTTGGGTGAAGGGTTTCTTTTTATTGGTTCCATATAAGGAGTATGAGACTCCTACACTACATGATGATTCTATGGTGAGTGCCCCACATTATCTTTTGCAACATAAGTATCCATTTATCACATTTGACGACTCTCTCATACATGGATGCACCTATGTTTTTCACTTGAGTCACTTGAAGACTCGAGATTTTCCTTGCTCCTTTCTTAGTTCATTTGATGTTGGAGGACCTTCATCAAATACTTGGGTGAAGAGATATATGATTGGAGCACATTCTTATTTGAAGCAGCATCCCTTTTTTATTTTTTTATGATACACATATTCATGTATGCATATATGATACTTATTATTTTTCTTGCTCACTATGTAATTCACTTGATGGGAGAGTTTCTTCATCCAACGTTTTGTTGAAAGCACACATAGTAGCACTTTATGACACCTCCCACACTTTCTTGGAGCATCATTCTTGGACATGGGACCCTCACCTATTTCATTGTAGAATATTTGATTGGTCACTTGATGCTTGTGTGCACTTGGCAAATGGTGTTCTCCCTGCTTGGATGGGCACGCACTTTCACGATTCTTTGATGAGGCACCTTCTTTATGTACATTTGTATGATGTTTTTATGTACTTTGATGTATCTATCTTTGTGATTATGACATATTGGAGAATGCATAATAGAACTTGGGATCCTGGAATCTCCTCCCATGATGTATTGTTTTGTACCACTCTATGTATTGGTGGAATGTGCCAGTTATGGGATCTTTCCATTCCACTCTTTAATGATTTGTATTGGGGGATATTTTGCATCCCACACTTGGTATTTTTTTATTTATTAGCACTACTCATTGATAGAGTCCACAAGCATTGGGACCCTGGCATCCCATGGCATATAGATTTCCTCTTGATGGTGATGTGCACTAAAAAGGTTTGCAAGCAGTGCAACCTTGGTACCTTCCTCACTTGTATTAAACTCAGTAGGAGAAATGGTTGGGTCATTGGCTTGATTTAGAAATCCTCTCTTCATGGATCCATTTTTGCAACACATTGGGAGAGTTTCCTTCATAGGAGACATTATTTTGGATGGACTTATGCTTTTCTTACAGGGTGTACGAGCTTCCATGTGACTCTTATCAATCACATAGGAGAATATATATTGCACCCTGTATTCTTGAGGATCACTTTGGATCCTGGAATATGTACTTAGTCTTCACTAGATGCATGGTATGACAGTGGAGCAGATGGAGCTATGCCTTGAGAGGATGATTCTCAAGGGGTAGTTGGGGACATAAAAGATGTAGATGGATAACACACTTTCTATGTTCATTCATGATTCTCCATGTGTTGAGGATAATGGGTGATATTGTTCTCCTGATTATTGATGACAAGTCTCCATGACAATTGGTTTGCAGGTGCATGCATTAGTGCATGTAGATATCACTTCCTTCAGTTGATGTAAGTATGTATGGCCCATGGTGTAGTTGGATGTGGTGGTAAAAGAAATTGATGATGTGATGGTATTTCCCTACGATTTCTTCATTGCTTGAGGACGAGCAAATCTAGGTGGGAAGGACTGTCATGTCCCCATATTTTTCATGGTTAAAAATTTCCTAAGTCACCTTAGGAAACATTATTAAAGATTATTAATGGTGATAAATAAGGGGAAAATGCCTAAGTATGGTTCCTAAGGCTTAATTTAAATTAGTTGGAGCCTAAATACTATTTCCTACTAATGGGAAATGTGACCACCAGAAGTTTCAATTCGAGTTTATTGAGGAGAAAATAATTTAATTGGGAAGTTTCAATTCGAGTTTATTCGAGTTTTATTTTATTCATGCTGGTTCAAAATAATAATTATTTGTGGACAATGGGGGTCATGATGGCGCTAAGGAGGCTTATACCATGCATTGAATGATTTAATAAGTCAAAGAAGCACCTAGAAATGTTTTTTGGACCAAATAGGATTCGTATTCAATGTATTTGGCCATTTCCTTAAAACAAGGAAACTAAGTGTACTTAGGGGAAAGAAGGGGTCAAAGTGGTTGGAAAAAGGAGGGAAATGGTAAAGGGGGTTAGAGGGAGCACTTATGGAGGTAGTGGGACAATTATGGGCCATTAGTAACCACCTCATGCATGGTTAATATATTTGGTTTTCTCCATGGTATTTTCCCATGGTATTGGCTAAGTGGGAAAACTTGGTCAAAATGGATTCAGAAGCATGATTTTCTTGTATCCATGGTATTTTCCCATGGTTTTGAATTTTATATGGATCTATATAAAAACTATATCCATTCAGCAAGGTTGGATGATATTTTGTTTGAAATTCTATTGAGAGTTTGCTTAAGCAAATTCCGGTGCTTGGGTGATGGGCCCCTTGCAAGCAGTAGGGAGATGTTCCCCTTTGCTCATGTGATTGAGGAGTGAAGCACTCAGCTTCATTCATTGAGTGCTTCTGGAAATTATTTAGAGTTATATTTATCATATATGTGTGGTGGTAGCAAAACATATGCTACAATTTGCTAGTATTGCTTCTTTTTTAGTGTTTTAGAGGGTATTGTAAAGCATTTGATGTTGTGGAAGATCCATTGGGAAACTTGGGCTGTGTCAAGACATTTATAATTTAATTGGGACCTCTAAAATACTGTAATAATAAATATTGAGTTATGGATCTGCATTTCTTGGTCTCATGTTCATAATTTAATGTACCCATGCTCAATGTGCCTCTTATTTTGACTAATTTTGGTAAAAATGATATATCTTGATATATGTGTGTCCAAATTAAATTTTGTGAGTTTATGCAGTTAGATAAAACAAAATTGGACCCCACCCTACATTCATATATATAATTTTGGAGCCTTTACCCGCATTTGAGTCGATTTGGAAACTAGGCAACTACTTAGTCCCGAATTGGGAAATCTTACTCACGGAGATTGAATCCACCAAATCGACCTCTACAGTTTTTTGCATACATTATTACTGTAGAACCTACCATAAAAGATACCATATAACAGTTCCATAACCCTTCCTTGAGTTCCAGATACTCCAAGCTGTCCAGAAGACAATTCCTAGTGCCTTTCTCCTTAAGCTAGTGGGAGGATTTAGTTTGCATATGCTAGTGTACCTAGGTATCCTTTAATAGTAGATGATTTTGAAACATAAATGGTCCTAGTACATTGTGCAAAGTATTCTCAAAACTATTGTAGCCCTTGTCTACCTTCCTTACAATGGTGTCTTCCTTGAGTCTTCGGGTCAGTCTGTTGATTCATTTTGTGGTTCTTAGATTTGGTACACTACATTGGTATCAGATCTTAGCCACTTTGGATAAGTTTTGAGTTGGTGTGTGGAATTTCCTAGTTTGGTAAATCATAGGACCCATGTTTGAATGCGATGAAACAAAAGGCTTATTATATATAATCCATAAAGGAATTACCAAAAACAACCATTGTGGCAGGGAATGATGCAAGAAACAACTCAGTGACCTAGAATATCCCTAACCATTCATGGCCAAGAAGAGGAATTCAATGATTGCAATGAGGAACCATAGGCGAGACTATGTCAACCATGGTAATCCATGACTTCTTCTGTTCTGATCCAAATCTATGTTGGAATGAAATGAAAGAGCATATATAGAAACACATACACATATATATTGCAAGGAACATAGTGATACAATAAAATTATAATCTATTAAACAAATGAAACAAAACAAACTATAATATAAAAGAAACTAGAATGGTAGTTGCTTTATCTCTAGGAAGAGATGAGGCGACTATGCTTATTCTTGACAAGTTGATTACAAAAGGAGGACGAAGGCTATTTTATCATAATAAGGAATACAAAAGACCTAAAAATCCAAAAACCTAACCCTGGAAAATGAATTGTAAAAAGTTTTACGGGCCCTGAGTTTGTTAGTTGGTGTGTCAACTTCATAGGGGCATAAATTTTGCATACGATCTTTGTTTAGGGTGCTTAGTAGCTTGTTGGAAACATTGTGAGTAGGTTTTCTTCCATCTTGATATCTATGATGAAAATTGGTGGTTTGTAATTCCATGTACACTTGGGATTGCGAGGGGGAGGTTTTTGAAAATGTACCTATTGTAATATTTGGATGTAGGTAAAGTAGAGGATGTTGTAAATGTAATCCATGAAGTAAAGTGGGTGATCAAGTAGAATTATGAGTCTATTTTTGTTAAGTTGTATCCATTGTACTCTTAGCGTTTTTTTTAATACATATATATAATATGGTGTGTGCATATTGTTATTTTTGTGAATTTGAATAAATTATAGTTTCTAATTCATAAGTTATATCTTAATGAATAAAAATACACCAATTTTTGGCTAAACCAATTAAGAAGCATACAAACATAGATAAGGTTTAAGTGTTTTAATTACATAAATATCTCAAGCTTCAATATCTTCCTTGTTTTTCTACGATCACTACAATGACTAAATCAATAATATATATAAATATATGTAATGAACGCAATGGACTATGATTGTGATTAGTAATTTATTATATTATTTAATATCATGAATTAATTATTATAATATTTAGCGTAAATTATTAAAAAATAATTGTTGTAATGAATATTCTTTATTAAATAATCCTTAATAATAATAAATGATTATTAATTGAATGGATTTTTTTATTAAGTATAATTAATAATAAATTATTTTCAAGCTCATTTAACACAATGCTATATGGATATGAATAAGACGCTACTTTGACACCCAAAACAACACAAATAGAACAACCAAGATGGACATTCAATTGTTGTGGGGCATGAGTGACTCTAAGGTCTTAGGTGATGCAACATCAATGCGGGGCATGAGTGACTCTAAGGTCTTAGGTGATGCAACATCAATGCAAAACAACATAGCTTACTTTTAATATTCTGAGTGTTGAAGTTAGAACACAAATACAATGCAAAATCAACACAAACAATTGGTGTTCATCAAGAAAAAAATTAAGTAGGTGTATTGGGGCGTATAGTGACACCACAACCCCATATTTTAATAGCGTCCTTTATCCGTCTCCCATCTTGTATTGATGGTGTCGAGTCAGTCCCAATATTTACAACCATGTATGTTCTTTGTATCTTATGTGAGTTAATCGAGTACAATTATTGCCTTTTCTCCCATAGTTCTACTCCTGTCGACACCACTCTATTTTTTTCTAAGAGATTTGGTTTAAGGGCTGCAAGTACCCTTGGACGTCATTTTTATCATTAGAGATATTCCTCATAGAGATATTCCTCATATATAGCATGGATTTATTATTATTAATTATTGACTATATGATTCTCTTTGGTGTTCACGTCGACACATTCATTCGTACCATATAGGTTTGCACTTCATAACTTGGTACCCATTCTTGTGATCAGTGGGAACCTTACATCTAGAAAATATCTTCATTATTAATCCTTGATCAGATGATTTATCCATGTTGGATATAAATTAATTATTATGTTGTGGAGAATCTATACATTATGATAATTGCATTCCAAATCCATTTGAAGACTGTATAACACGCCTAGTTTCATCCTTTGTACCATCCCTAAGCCTACCCCCGACATTAATGATGAACATGTTTTGAACCCTTGCTCAAAAGGGCCTCCATTTAAAAAAAATATGTTCTATCCTCAAGGCCGCCTATTTTATCATATATTTTCAACAAAAACAACATTTATAGTTGTATTTAAGTTGTCTTTTTAAACAGAAACAACATTTATACTTGTATTCAAGGTTGGTCTTGGATGATTCATGTTACCGAAGATGTAAGTTCAACATTGGAATAGACTCAACCAAAGCACAATTATGGGTAAACCCAACCTTTTGAAGAAACTTATTAAGAACATATTTACCTCACACATATTGTTGTCTTCTAGGTGGCCTACTTTCTTTCTCCAAGGTTAGGTTCCCCTCAATGAGCATTTCTCTTTTTCTTAGTTTTAGCATATCTACTATGATATATTTTAGTTATAAATTTATGCTCCTAACCTTGAACTTAAAGGAGCATCTGATATAACTTCCTTTTAATTCATTTGAGAGAATGGAGGGTATTTATAGAAACCATAACTATGGTTGCATATTGGTACAATGAAACCAACAAAACACTATATCATAAAAACAGTTAGGATATTCATGAACATCCAAAGTTGTATCATGTAGTTAACTAAACTCACAACTATATGGCCCCTCCATTATTTTGACCATGCAATGCGTGCAAGTACTCCCTTGATACTCACATAGCACTTGTATGCATCACCAGTGCATCAAATCATGTGATCTAGTAGTTTCCATGCACAATTGGAGATGGAAAAGGATAGAAATCTTATGTTTTCCTTCATTATGCTAAAGTGTTGAAGATAAGGATGATATCACATGAACTAAATTGGGAATCATCCTAAGTTCTCATGCATATTATTCTCCAAGGAAAACAACTAAATATAGGGATCTCCCAAGAGTTCTATGAGTTGCGTGAATGTAATGTTATGTTACAAACATATAAACAGGAATTCAATCCCTTGCTAAGTTCTGGGTTCACTGATCCTTATTGGTATTAGTATCGAGTATTTTCTTCCACGACTAAAATAAAAATCATCTTTTAGTTATTGCTCTAGTTTTGAAAGAAATCGTCAAAGAGGACATGACCCTGCCAAACAAGAGGCTTAAGGGTCATCTTCATGGCTACTCCTAGGTGACATCATTCTCACTTTTGTAAATTTATTCCCAATGTAATTTTTGGCTTCTTCCCCCTATCAAAAGTATGATGTGTATTGGTTTTTTCATCTTTTCATTAGCTTGTCTTCTAACCTATTAATAATGTGGAAATTCTAGCAATGTTGTTTGTTTTTGTGATGTATTTTGCAAGACCGAAGAGGAGGCTTTGGTGTGAATGCTTTCCCTTATCATACTGCATCTCCAGCATGCTACATACAAAGTCACCCTATCAAGGATTCATTTCCCCTTTGTTTCATATTTTTAATCATTGCATATTAGTGGAAAGAGGTGATAATGCCTTAATCACCCTCATGAAAATTCCCTTCAATTTGTTAGTACCAAATATTCCAACCTATTATTAAAAATGGTTTCACACTTGCTAGGACATAATAGCCCCCATTAATAGGTTGTAAGGAATCTAATTATGTATAAATTACACCCTTGCCATTTTATTTTAGGTGGTCAGTGGGAAGAGAAATTATTAATTCCTATGTTGGTGGAAACTAGGGTAATGACCCCTCACCGAATTACTTTAACTCTTATTAATTCCTATGTCTTTGTATCCTTCCATGCCACCCTCATTTGCTAAGCATGTTCACATGAATAGGCACGATGGTTCTAGATGTAGGCTATCATTTCTTGTCGCTTGAAGGTTGGTTTCCCGATTGGTTGGATGATTTCTTGGTTTTGGGTTTTAGCTCTTGACCCTTGCTGTTTAGGTTTTGTTGGCTTCTTCCAAATTGTCATCGTTCATTGTTTCTTTCGAACTTAGTTTCACAAGATCATTTACTAGCTCTGAGTGAATAGCTATTGTTGTTTGGTTTTGCTCATTCATTGTTTCCTTCGAACCTGGTTTCACAAGATCATTTACTAGCTCCGAGTGAATAGCTATTGTTATTAGGTTTTGCACTAGGTGCATGGTGCATGGTGTGCCTCCTTTGCTAAAATAGTGAAAGAGGATCCTCGTTATTCTCCTCCGTTACCACGAGGAAGGAACCCTGGTTTTTAGTAGGCAAATCAACATAGGAAGGTTCTAATTTCTCACAGGGTAACTTATGTATTGTTTTTTATTCTTATATGTAAGCAATTTATATGCATCACTCACTATCTCAAAATGGTGTTTTCTTCCCTTTCAACTTCAGGAATGGAGGATTAAGGGAGGACTTTGGAATTTTCAGTCATTTCTCTTGGAATATTTTGTATTTTTATGTTGTTTTATCTTTTTATATATAATATTTTAGGCGGTTCTGTTTTCAATATGAATGGACAGTTTGTGGATCCCAGGTAGGCGATGAGATGTTTGTATACGGATTTTATTTTATTTTATTTTATTCCAACGTGCGTTGTGACAGCAAAAGATCACCTCGCGTCTCGATCAGGCCTGGAATTTGACGTTCCACAGAACGTTTTTTTCATTTTTACCCGTATTTGACGGGTGCAAATTTTTTTAACATGTCAATGTTGACGTCCTCTAGAATTTTCGAACCGCCAAACTGACGTCTAGTCGTATTAATCACACGTCAAAATCTATGGTAGTAGCCTAGCTGCCTAGTAGCATGCGATTGCTCCTATAGCGCCAACTAGAAGACGACGACACCACGCGCAGCTGTATTCTAGAATGTTACTTTCACCATCTGCTCTGTTTTAGATCGTTCGTGCAACGGGGTGGGGAGGCACAAGAACAGAGGTAGCTGGCATGGCCCCTGGTCACTTGGCCCTGATCAAAACTTAATTTCGGTAATATTTTCAATTAAGTTTTTTTAAATAATACACATTCAACAGCAAAGCAAGTAATACTTTGAAATATATAGACTCTAAATTTGAATTTGAAATGAAGTTATTCAGAAGAAATGCTTCGTCTTATGAACTAAATGTTGGGGACTACCAGCTCTCTCGGGTCGGAAAAGCTACAGCACGACCAGACATTAAAACAAATTATTGCTGTGCCATACCATACGTCAACTTCAGATCATAAAATGCCATACGGCAATGCAAGCGATTACTTGCGAGCTGGCTTGGTAATGTAATAGCCTGTAGGCTGTGGCCCTGTGGCCCCTACGAAATTCGATTCTCGAATCCAAAAAATATTTCAATTTGCAGGCTTGCAGCGTTAATTAATTTCTCACTGCCCAGCATTAATGGGCAATGGGCATTGGGAAGCCTCCGAAGGTTGAAGACTTGAAGGCTGCAGTTAATTTCATATTTTATGGCAAGTTCAAACTTCAAAAGGCTTACTTACGTCTGATTCTCCGAAGTTTTTCATATTGGCAATGGCGAGTCACGACTTGTTTCAGAAGCAGCAGGTCAATATGGAATCTGGTGGGGAAATGGGGGCCTTCCTTCTGTTATTTCTATCCTGGGTATGTTTTTAAAGGGGATATAGGTGTGCGCAGCTTTGAAGGGGGTATGTTTTTATTTCATCCGTCCCCGACTCCCCTCTGTCTGCACCTTCCGTCCAGCAGCAACAGAAGAGTCCATTCAATTATTGAACCCTTTAACTAAATCAATATGCTCGTAAGGTAACAAAAAAGTGAAGCAGCAGAGGATCGCAATTGCAAAGGCTCAATTGGGTTTCACCTGTTCCAGGTTTGTTGCAGAAAGCTTGGTCTCAAATTCTTTTTTTTACGATTTTTTACGAAGATTTATATAGCTTGGTCTCATTGAAGAAAAATGCCTCTCGTCATTTGGGTTACTGAACAAACGAATGTTGGCTTCAAGGTTTTCACTTCGTCTTATTTGGTTCACTTCTTTGCAATTTGCAATTTACTGAAATATCGTAATAAAAGAATCCTATTGAAATAGTTTTTTTAGGTTTGGTAGATGAATTTCATATGCCCGAAAATTAGAACCCCCATGCTGATCAGTTCAAATTTCCATGGCATATTTCAAATGGGTTATTTGGAATTGTTTTAGCTTTGGTCTCCTACTAACAGCCTTAAAAAGCAGATGGGCCAAGAATTTGCCCCTAGGGTCGCCAAGGATACCGATTACAGGACATCGTCACATGTTGGGAAATATTACCCATAAGAATTTGGACCTTTTGTCATAGAAATATAGATCTCTCATATCACTGTGCTTGGGATCCGATCTCACTGAATTATCTCTTCTACCGAAATGGATGAACAATTTCTGAAGACCTATAACCATGTTTTTTCCAGCAGGCCCGCAATCAGTTCTTCAAAAATCATGGTATATGATTCCGTAGATGTGTTCTTTTCTCGCTACAAATATAACTGAAGGCAGTTACGAAGGATATCGTTATAGAGTTGTTGAGTCCCAAAAGGCTTGAATCCTTCTGTTTCCAAAGAAGTCTCGGTTAGGATCCATTATCTTCTTGAAGAGTGCGTTAGGCTTTCTAATCCTGTTGTGGATGTTAGTAAAACAATATCAAATGTAGCAGTCAAATGAGGAAGAATCCTAAAGCACTTTAGTGTGTTTTTTAAGAAGATATTGCATTGGAAGCTAATAGGTCACGACTCACCATGATGCAACCAAAAATTGTCTAAAACACTAATTTAACTTCCACAAATGCTCTGAAATAACCTGAAAAAGGCCAAAAGCATTTTTCCACTGACCAAGACTAAAATGCCTTTGATACTTACGTGGCTAAAAAAATGTGTACAATCTAGGAGAGATCATAGACTAACACCCTCGCTTATAGGTTGCCTTGTTGCTGGTTGTACACATTTTTAGTGTAGTTGTAGGTTTTATCCCAGAACTTCTGCGCATTTTATGGTATATGCCTCCAACGCTTTCATTATGGAACTGGGATGATTGGCTACACGATTTAACATGACTTTTGTTTTTTGCGTGTATTTTGTTTCTCTTATATTAAATATGTATGCTATGCACTTTGTAGAAACTCTTGTGAATAGAAATAGGCACACAATCAACTAATAGATGAAGCAGAGATAGTAGAAACTTGCTACAAATATTGTCATTTTAAGAATGCTTGTTGAACTCTTGGATTGTTCTATCCTAGCCTATTCTCCATATTCTCCAGATGATCTGACATGTTAACATGGTGTTTACCTGGATTTCCTCACATCATCACTGGCAACTTCAGAAAGTCCTTTCAGACATCTCTCTTGAAATGTTCAAAGTTTAATTTATCGGAAATTTCCAGAGTCAAAATTGGTCTCAGAATCCGCTGAGAGTTAGACTAGACTAGGATCACAATCAACCAAAGTCTTAGTTTATAAACCAGTTCACAAAAATACAAAATTGGAAAAAAATATATTCATGTACATCAATGTTGAACCAGTTGAACCAACCAGTATGACCAGTTCCATACTGAACCATCCAGTTTGACTAATCCAGCCAGCTCGCTGGTGAAACCAGTCACCAAAGTTGTTCAAGGGTTCATCTGTGAAAAAAATTCTGCTTTTGTTCAGTTATAAGCATTTTGAAGGCATATGCAAAAATATTACGATAAGATATTTGTGTGTTCGTTTTAGTCGATCCCTATCTTTTATTATAGTGGGCAGAGAACATCATTCCCTGTTATTTGAAAACTCGACATAAAACAGCAGCATCCTGTGGATTTTACATCAAATCACACTTAAGTATAACCTAAAAAAATATTTCATAAGCATATAGAAATTTGACAGGCACCAAATTGCGCGTGGGATAAGCGTTCACCAAATCGCCCCGTTTTTCCGGCCGATTTTTTATTAAAATCAGTCAAATGTTGGCTGTGAAATTGTTTATTTCATTATTTGGGAATTCTGCTAATTTTATTAGCTCTTTTTATACTAAATCGGGCATTTTAAAACTACCCAGATAATTAAAATTACGATTTAATTCGTCGAAAGTATGATTCACACCAAAATTGATCTGCCGGATTCCGGCGAGTCGGGGGCGATTTGGTGAACGCTTATCCTGCACCAAATTGCCTAGACAGTCACCAAAAACTGGAAAACGTCACCAAATTTTCAAATGACAGGCACTGGAAATTTGAAATTCCAGGCCTGGTCTCGGTTATTTCAAAACCAGAACCGTGCCACTCCTAAACCCTAGGATTTCTGACTACAGCGATTTGCTAATTGCGAGATAACGAACTCAATCCCTTCATGCGAAATTCAGAACAGAATCAGAGCGCAATCAAATAAAATGGATTTAATACGCAACACAGTCTTACAATAAAATGGATTTAATTCGCAACACAGTATAGCAGCTAGCTTTTACAAAATCATCTCCGAAAACTTTGATTTTTTTTCGAAAGCAAACTTACGGAATTGTTGAACATTAATAAAAACAGCAGTTACCTCTTTCGGTGTCTCTATCTGATCTGAATGAAAGGATTTGCTTTTGCAGTACAACATCTCAATGCAACAAAATCCAAGGAAAAGCAGAGAATTCAAGCGTAAAAGCATAACAACATTTGGGGCAAAATAAATATTTTGTGCAAAATGAATAATCTGTTCACAAAATGACACACACAAGCATATAAGCATAACAATATTTGGGCCAAAATGAATATCTGCTCACAAAATCGAATTTACATTTTTCGGCCTCTGCTGTTCCGAGCTAAGGATGGAGGAGCTCTGGATACGATCGGGCAAGAGTTTATGTACTGAAATAATTAAAAAGTATGTCGTTTTTGAAGCTGCTGCTACGACTATGACCAGGTAGAGCACAGTATATCACAATTTTATTTCCCAATTGCTGGCACTTCTGCTGGTCCGAGGCCTGGACATCATCATTGAAAGAAGCTCGACAATCAGCTTGTTTCTGAATCGACATATTTTGCTTGTAGCGACTTCTGACATAGTCTTCTGGAATATAAACATCCATAGCCAGATCCATGGATCAAAACCTGCAGGCTGCTGCTGGCTGGAATTGATCAGAAATAAGGAAAAGGGCGAAGCTGTGATAAAAGCTGAGTTAATTAAGAACACCTCCAGATATTCAGGATGATGCAGGAAGACTGAAATCGGAGTGATGTATCATTCAGCGTTTGATGGTGAAATCGAATGATGTGGGGGGGGGAAGGGCGTGAGGTATAAGTAGTTAGAAGCAGTGGGCGTTTGGTGTGAACTGGAAAACCCAGGTTTTGGTAGCCGTAGAATTGGGAACAAGTAATTAAATGTAATTATTCTTGAAATCTGAGCTCCTTCCCAGTGTCCACATGGCCGCGGATTGTTGAATAAACTATGGGATTTAGTGGGCCGCCCGACCGAGGAGAGAAAAAGAGTGGGCTGCTCCGAAAATAAACAGTGGGCTGATTTGTTTCGGCAACATTGAAAACCGATAGCCAAAAGGTGGAAACCGGTAGCTAAAAGGTTAGAGTACCTGGCAGGCCTGGAATTTCAAATGTACTTTGCCTGTCAACCGGCAATTTCTTGACGGCCTAGTATTTTATGTGCATTTCACTTTACTTTTTGTAAAAAAATAAGACTGTCAATTTTATTTACATTTTTTTATTAATATTTGTATTTTTGTATTATTATAATTTTAATTTTCTACTATTAAAAATATATAATAAAATAAAATCCACCAAATCATATCAAAAACACTGAACTTAAAATATGGAATTTACCTGAAATTAAATCCATTGATTGTCCAAACGCTCTAAAGGTCCGCCAAAACCTCATAAACTAAAACAAATGAAAAACATTTGAGCCATACTTTTTATCATACTTTTTATCTAATCTAGACGACCAAACCATAAATTTCTATTTCGTCCAATGAAAAACATTTTATCATACTTTTTATCTAATCTAGACGACCAAACCATAAATTTCTATTTCGTCGAGTGCAAGACAGGGATGAATGCTCATAACCTAAAACAAATGAAAAACATTTGAGCCATACTTTTTATCTAGACGAGTTCCGGCGGGTCTCCAACCAAACCATAAATTTCTATTTCGCTGAGTGCAAGCCAGGGATGAACGCAGTTTTGTCAATTACTTGGACTAGGGAGTTCTATCAATTACTTGGACAACTCCGTAGCTATGACAATAAAACTAAACAATGTCTACTCCCTACAAATTGCAACACGCTTGGAAGACTACATAGTGTGCCATAGCCATGAGCTATTGTACATTTTTTAACCACGCTGACTCATTTCCATTTTTTTAACCACGTCGACTCATTTTCATTTTGATTAAAGAGGAGCTTGATGGGATCCTCTTTATGGTGGTAAAGTTGTGATAAATAGCATGAAAATGGTGGCGCCATTGAAGCGGGTTTATGCTTTTGAAAGAATCTCAATAAAGTATCACTTGCCAATGAAAGGAAATATTACCTTGCAAAAGGAAAGGTGGAAGCACAGATTAGCTTTACCAAATCCATGTATTACCTCCCCCTCCTACTAAGGGAGAGCAGCTTCGCACCTTTCAGTCTGATCTTCTTCGTTTAAAGTGGCGATACATCGCACACAAATGCCCATTTTAGCGGATTATCCAGCTAGATAAAATGTGTTAAGCATAATCAGCAGCATAAGGTTAATCTGGTTAGATAACTACTAGGCATAGAACTAACAGTCATACCAGTCATAAAACTAACACGAGGAAAGCCCCTATTCACGAGGATGCATCGTTTATAATAGAGAGAAGAATTTTGCATCATTTATAACACAGAGAAGAATTTATCCTATGAGATGTGCTAATAAATCTATTTTGTTGTGGCCAAGAACCTTGATAGGCTCAGCTAGATTGGAGCCCTATTGTACATTTTTTAACCAAGGTGACTCATTTTCATTTCATGTTTTACACTTGGATTCTAATGCTATATGAATTTTGTTTTGCCTTTCAAACTTGTTCGATATATATGTTAAAATCTCCTTCGATATATAAAATAGCTAAAACATAGAGCGGGAGAGTTACTAATGCTTACCTGCTTATATGAAGTCCAGCCTCAAGGTATTCAGGCTACTCCAACTTCCTGTTCCCAAACTCACCAGACTTGTCCTCTCTCAACACTCCTGAGTCAAGAAACTACACATCAATTCTAGGCTATGCGCCTCATAAACAGGAATCAACTGCCAAGAAAAGATTCGAAATTCCTAAGTCCTCCTGCATACTGTCCAAACCTCCACTAGTGACAGTTATACCATGTTCAGAAGTATTTAAACCAACGTTTGGTGGTGGCCACTTCTCACAGTGATGGAGAGGTTTCTTATAATCATGGGAGAGGGACTCCATGGATTTTATTTGGTGCACAGAGCATATTATTTTTCTACCTTTTATACAATTTGAAAGGAGAGCCTCGAATTGGCAGTAGTAGACATCATATTGCATCCAAGCTTCCTGCAGCTACCAAACCGAGCTACCAACCAGCTTTGGATCCGGCACTGGCACTAGACTTGGAATTGGAATTGGCTCAAGGCAATAAAGACACCAAGTTACGAATTTCAAGCCTCATTCGATTTGACATTAACATAGGTGTTGCTTGCCAAATTGCCATACTTGCAGCTTGCAGGTACTAGCATTTAATTTGACATGAACTTAGATAAGACAGTAAACTACGGTTGCTTGCCATTCTGGCCAAATGGCCAAGTGCCATACTTGCAGCCTGGTACTAGCATTTTTTACGTTTGATGGACACCATTAAACGTCAATTTGACGGTGTGCATTTTTTCTCACATGTAGACGGTGACGGGTGGCATATAATTTTCAGTGTCAAATACGTTCCAATTTGTTAAATACGTCCTGTACCACATCAAATTCCAGGCCTGGTACCTGGTAATTCATTTCATTGTGCATGTACGTCAATTGAGATATGGAGTGAATTCCAAATTCCAATGACGAGAAAATAAAGATTCGGATTCCATGTAATTGAAGTGGAAAACCCCAAAATCAAAATCAAGTTGTCTAACTAGGGGCAGGGATCAAATTTGAAGGGTAGGGTCCCATTTCACTTTGAAGGGTTGTGAGAAATTGAACCCTTCAATGTTGACATGTAACCTTAAATCATTCTTTTCATTTGAAATTGTAAGCGTATAATAAAATTTTATTATTTATTAAAAATAGTGTATAGAAAAAAAATGACAATAAGAAGAAATCCTGAGTGATTCAACATTTACATGGAAATAGTGAGGTAAACCATGTACTGTCCCTGTCCCTGGAGCATATAGTTTATTGAACTTAGATAAGGGACAATTCTGGATAAGGGACAATTCTGTTGGGTCGGTGTTGTTAGGTCGTTGATAAAATAAGGCATTGGAATTTGGAATGACCTTTGAATGGAGGATTGATTCAGCTTGATGGGTGCTCTATTGGTCAGGTGTGATTAGGCCTACTTAAAAGAAAAACCCCAAAATGTAATACCTAATGCTTTCATAGAGAAACTTTTTTATTAACCCTAAATTCAACAGTTATTTTTAGAATTGAATCATGTCCTCCCCACATGCTCAAATCCAAGTGATTAAACAAAGGCCCCAATTTTAGGTGGATTATGGATAGTCCCTCCAATGTATATCGAGTTTATACCCCAATTCGAAGTGATCAAACAAAATCCCCAATTTTAGGTACATTATGGATAGTCCCTCCAATCTATATCGAGTTTATCAGCGCTATCGAAAAGGTTAAGTATTTATTAGTCCACTATAAGGAAGAACTTTAAATTCTCAAACAAATATCACTACAAGTTGGGTGTCTAGTTCCTACAAAAGTCAACAAGGAAGACGAATCATAAACACACGTTTGGGAGGTTTGCGACAATGAGGATGTTGAAATCATGTTCTTCGCTAGATCATTGCACTCCTAGTCCCTCATTCATGAACGTCCGTCGAGGGATTCCCTTGTTTATATATATTGATAGACAATTTGGGACAAAGGGATGCAGACTCAAGTACAAGCAAGCTACGACAACAATGGATTATAGTTCTCTTGCTCTTCAATTCCTCCTCTTCAATGTATCCAAGGGGTTCCTTATATAGAACTCCAATGGGGTAATAGAGGGTCAAATCTGAGCGATCTCAAGGCATATGGAAGGCCAAGAGATCAGTGATTCGGATCCACATCAAGGAAAACTCCAAAAATATTTGGACTTATGCACACATCCCTATGTACGCAGATTTAAGGTCAATATCCACATATATACACGAGAAAGGGATTAAAAGTCGCGTATAACAAATAATAGGTGTTTTTAGGGATGATCTTGGAAACATCAAAGGTACAATATTGTTCCATGGGGTCCAAAGAGTCTCCAGAGGGACAGGGAAGGCCATAAATATGTGATCAACCATGTGTGGTAAAATCAGCTGTAACAGATGCCCCCTAATGTGTCAAGTCATAGGGGTAACATGATGGCCAAAATACATTATAAATCCATCCCAGAAGTGGAGTGATGAAGAACCAGGTGGAAGAACCAACCATCCATCAGTATAGTATAATAATCAATCTCTGCATATGACTGCAAATACATATAGCAGTCCTGTATACATAAGAGTACAATGGCCATGAATAGGCATGATACAAAATATGACATGTGTGGTCATCGCCACGTACAATATATAATATGTCAGAGTCTCCATGATGAAGATATACAAAGGATCAAGATCTCCATGAAAACTGAAGATATACAACAGATCAAGATCTCCATAATGGCTGAAGATATATGACATACACTGGAATCAAGTCACGAGAGCTGGCACGATCAAGGAGGTAGCATATGTGGAATGCCACCAATTTGGAAAGTCTTCTACACACACCGCTACGAGTACATGTCCTACTATGTGAATAGAGGTGTCGAGGTCGAACATAGTGGTCCATCGTCTGATTACCAGTCATTGATGTATACCGTTAACAAACGCGAGATCACCCATCGATAATGAAACTGGGAATCAAGGTACTAGAGTGCAATCTACCAAGTGTGAATAGATGTGTTGAGGTCGAACACTTGAAAGAATCCATCAACCAGGGGACATTGATGTATTCCTAAAAATGCCGATGGTGAGAGAACCTACCACTAATGACTGTAAGTCTCAAGGAACTCAAAGGACTCTAGACTTCTATCCCAGAATAAATGATCTGAAGTCGATGGGATGGAATCCGCTGGAAGGAGGGCATTAGGGCATCCCCCATCAAGCAACACGAGGTACTCAGCAATGTTGTATAATGTGGAAGAACTTGAACAAGATATGCACGAACTAGTAACAGTACCAGGAATGGACGACATGCAAATTCAAGACAACTGGGAAATGGTCGACTCAGGCTTCAACTTCCTTCGAACAAGAGCATAAAGGAAAATGGTGACTGAAGATAAGAAACATAGACTCGATGTGCAAACAGGGGCATCTCTGTGACACGGGAGGTATCAACAGAGGCTCCATAGGGACTGGAAGCTTAACCAGTCGGTGGAGATAAACTCAGAGAAACGAGTACAGCTCCTAAAGTCAAACTATTAACCCAACAAACAGATGTGATATACAGTGCTCTGTTCGAAGGCGACACGACTCGACTGCTGCCAAATATAACATCTTTTCTTGTCTGGATTTTTGGTTTTTTAATATTTTTTTAGACTTTTTCAAATATTTTGAAAAGCTTGAAAAGGAATAAAAGTGATTTATAGCTACAAATATAGGAGGAGATGAGTGTCGAGGGACAAACAAACTAGTTCCAGGAAGCGGAACATACCTATGCTCAATGCAAGGAAACATGTGCAGGATAACAACACTCGGGGGAAAGTCCCCTCCCGGTTAAAAATGGGGAATCAAGCTGCAAAAGATATGTAAAAAGGCTCTGCTTGGCTAGACATGAGATAATATTAGGCTGTATGGCTGATAATCAAAGTCAGGGAAGCCGACGTAAGGCTTAGTAAGGCAAGGAAAACTCATGATAATGCAATTACAACTTAACATATACAAGGGAGTCCCGGGGAAATGGCTACCATAAAGGTCAAGAGGAGTATGAAGCTCTTGCTCAAAGTCATGGCGGTACTATACAAAGAACTCCCACACCCTAAAGGAGAAATGTCGACATGGGCACCAAATGCAAAACAAGATCTAACTAGGGTACCCATGTATGGGAAAGCTCTACCATCCACAACATGTCACTTCTAAAAGCAGCAAGAAGGTTTCATGACAAGACGGAATGAGTTCGTACTTAAGGTTAAGATGAAACGGTCATAAGGTTATGCAAAGTGCAAACGAATGTGAAACCTAACCTAAATGCCAATTTAGACATAATACCTGAAATAGGCACGAGCGGGTCAAAGCTAAGGTCAAACCGCACTCAAAATGGGCTCCTACAACATCAAATTAGTTCAAACGGTCCAAAAACGGTTAGAAAAGGTCAAAAACTATAGAAAGTGGGTAAAAATTTCAAAACTTTTCTATAAATAGTGAAAATTTTAAAAAATTTCATACCATTTGAATTTTTTACCCAACATAGTGCATTTGAGTTTAGAACTTCCGAAGCGAATTCTGGGAGCATCGTCTAGCAAAATACCTCCACGTTTGATCCAGGTAGAAACTCATGCCCCTCTCTTTCATTTTGATGTAAAATTTTTAAATTTTCATGGTCAATTTATTTCTTTGAGCCATCCTAACTTATGCGTTTCGGCCCACGCGAAAATCGAGCCTTTTTCCGCGTATAGGGCTCGCCATATGCGGAAAATGCAACGAAAGCCACGTACATACATGGTTGTTTTGAAAATAGTCGCATACAGGGCCACGAACAAGGTTTTAAAAGGCGAATCATGATCAAAAAATTGGTTTTTTGTGCAGGATGGTACTAGAGTGGAGAGAGAGAGAACATGGTGATGTTGAGAAAGCTGTGCAAGGTGATCTCATGGCTCAACAAGCATTACGGGCATGTGGTTTGTACAAGTTTTGGTGTCTTGGTAGCCTAATGGCCAAACCAATACTACTCCAGCTACTGGTAGACTATTGGGATCCAAAGTCTGAAACATTTCAGATAGATGAGATGTCTCTCAGCATTGAGGTTGAGGACATATATTTCATCACAGATTTGTCCTGATGAGGGGAGGTAGTGAACCTCCGATCCCGTGGGCCAGGAGGCAGGCTAACCATAGATGAGTACATAGCTGTGTACTGCTTTCCGGATACGGAGAAGGTTGGGAGTCAAATCCCGACAAACACTATTCAGATTCTGGGGCTGAAAGCCATAATTTTGGCACTAGGCAGGATTGCAGGTTTGGATTCACTCCACCAGGCCTCACGGTCCATGATGTTCTATGCAGTAGAGTGCATGTGACCTATAGTGTATGACTAGAGTACTACACTGCTGAGCAATATGAAACAGTAGCTCAATGACTACAAGATGGGAAGAGTGCGAAACTTCAGGTTTGGAAGTATACTGAGCACATTTTTCTTTGAGCGAGTGCCAGGGCTAAGCCCTAGGGTAGACATTGCTCCACATGGATTTCAGGATCCAGTCCAGCGACGCTGGGTGAATGTCATGCGCAGACAAGGAGGCGGCAGGGTGGCTAACCCCTACCCAACAAATTTATTTCCATGGTGGCGAAGACATATCGTCGCCATAGACGACTACCCCTATGCAGGGATAGACTTTTGCGGAGACCCAGATATACCCCTACCACCAGGAGCGGCTTACAGAGACAGGTAAAGAATCCCAAACCCACTTTTTAATTTTTGAATTATTTAATTTTTTATGTGTGTTTTTTGATATATAAACTCAAAAGACATGTTTTTGGTGTGACGACACATAGTGACAATCTCTCATGTATATGAAGATGTAGGACCACAACGGCCAAATGGCTTTCCTTGTCATCGATGGAGGGGAAGAGGTGATGATATTATGGGTGCAGATGCGGAGCGGACACTCTAAAGCATCCACACGAACTTTGTTTGTTTAACACATAGAGTACCCATGGCACAAGCCGAGGACTTACCTGAGGCCATGTAGCGCCAGGTGGTGGAAGTACCATGAGCATGGATTTGACTATGTCGCTGTCTAGCTAGGGCTGTAGTGTTCTATCATGATTAACCCCCTCCTCCACCTCAGGCTTATAGACCTGAGTGTATTCATTTTTGTATGACCGTGTAGTATATTTTGGTGGTTCGGAAGCCCCAATTTTGTATATGACACTTATGTATTATGACGTCCCTTTTTGAAGTTAATGAAAAAACTTTTATGATGATCGAATTTATTTTATTTACATGTGTGTAAAATGTGTTTGTGATATGCTTATGGTCTGTGAAACAAATGCCAATCTAACACATAGTTAGCATATGTGTCAGCAACTTGATTAAAAATTATTGGAACATGAATGTATGTTATACTCTCAAATTGTCGTTCTAGCAATCTTACATGTAAGAATCTTCGTAATAATGTCAAATCCCTAATGTAATACAAGCCATTAAGTTGTGAAACCACTAACTGCGAATCAAGACATACCTCAAGAGAATGGGCACCATGTGAAATGGCACCACACAATAATTCAATGATGGCACTATATTCAGCAACATTGTTTGATGAATGCCATAAACATATGCCTCTTGAAGACAATACTTGACCCATAGGAGTATAGATCACCCAAGAAGCCGAAGCTGAGTTGTGAGTGTGGCAGCTAGCACCATCAACAAATCCTATGTAAACGAAAGACTCCATCGACATCTACCATAAGAAACGAAAGGTAATCAACAAACCCGATCACCATAAGAAAACCTAACTATGCAATGCAAAACTGTACAATAATATACAAAAATAAGCCATGGTTGAAGATCATGCATAGTATTTTTTGAGATAGAGCCCATTTCTAGGCTCCGCCAAGGCTATCCCTTCATAATTAACCAGATCATAGGCGCCTTTCTCTAAGACACGTTTAACCACATAAGGACCATGCCACATGGGATTAAATTTCCCTGCCCCAAGGGTTCTTTAGCTTGATCCCACAAAAGGACCAAGTCACCTTCACTAAACTTCCTTGGATGGATAGACTTATCATATTGGACTTTAACACGACGCTTGTTAACCTCTAGATCCACTAAGGCATCTCGACGTTGCTCTAAGTGGACCAAATGCTCTTCCAATGCGGAAGTGTCGGGTAAAAGCTCCACAACTAGCTTTAGAGAAGGGATTTCACATTCAACCGATAAAACTAACTCCACCCCATGCACAAGCTGATAGGGAGAAAAACCAATGGCAGTCTTAACCACGGTTCTATAGGCCCATAAATCAAGATACAACATGATATGTCAATTAGTCTTGCTTTGTGTGATGGTTCATTGGAGAATATACTTCAGTGACTTGTTCACTGCTTCAACCTGTCCATTCGCTTGAGGGTAATAAGAAGAGGGGTGCTCTTGCTTATATCCTAACTTGGAAGCCAACTGTTCCATCATTTTGTTCTGAAAGTGCCTACCATGGTCAGTGACAAGCTCTTTCAGAATGCTGAACCGGGTGATAATCTGGTTGAAAACGAAATGCGTGGCTGTCTCACCATCGGATTTAACTGTGGGAATAGCCTCTACCCATTTCGTGAAGTAATTGACAGCCACAATAATATGATGATGCCCCCCAGTCGAAGTTGGGTTGCAATCCATAAAATCAATCCCCCACTTGGTGAAGGGACTGGCGGTGACAATAGGATGCAATGGGGCTAGACGTGAGCGCATATTACGTGCAAACACTTGGCAATGGTGGCACTTCTTGACCACATCAACTCAATATTTGAAGATAGACAGCCAAAAATAGCCTGCTCTCAATATTTTTTGGGCTGTAGAAAGCCCAAATAAATGACCACCACACACCCCTCCATGGCAATCATTAAGCACAACCTCAGCCTCATCATGGGTTAGACAACGACGTAAAATGGAATCTACCCCACGACGGTACAAAGTGTTATCCACTATAAGGTAGTTCTTAGCTACATGACATAATTGTCGCCACTCATCCCGTGAGAGGTGAGTAGGAACCTTCAATGTTTGAAAATACACGATGATATCCCGGTACCAAGGGTCCACAGTTGAGATAAGGAATATATGCTCATCGACAAAAGAATCCTCATAAATCTCCTCCTCCTCCAAGTTTGGAAAATCGGAAATAAGCTCCACAAAGATTAACGATTTCTTTGATTTCACCGAAACAAATTCGAGATCAAACTCTTGCAAAATCACAATCCATTTATTATATTTTCCCCCAATCATCCTTCTAGTGAGGACGAACTGAAATGGATTGATATGAGCTACGAGCAAAGTTTTACGAAGGAGAATGTAATGTCTCAAACGCTGAACTGCATGAATGGTGGCCAAGGCTAGCTTCTCCACATGGGAATAGCGAAGTTCCGCATCTATAAGGTTTTGGCTCAAATAATATATGACATGCTCATGGAGCTCCTCATCCTCCTGAACCAAAACCATACCAACCGTCTCCTGAGGCGCGGCCACATAAATCAAGAAATCGTGGCTATAGCCTGGTGGACTAAGCACGAGAGCCATTACTAAGGCTCGCTTAAGAGCATCGAAAGACTCCTGGGCTCGCTCATCCTAGTAAAAAGGGGTGTCCTTCTTCAAAAGACACATAAAGCCTTTAGTCAAGCTGGAAAAATTAACCACGAATCTCCACAAGAATTTCTTCATGCCTTGTAAACATTGAAGGTGTCAATATTATGCGGGGGAGACATTTGAAGTATCGCCTCAACCTTTAAGGGATCGACTCTAATACCCTCCTTCGATACGATGAATTCTAGTAAATGACCAATAGTCACACAAAAGATGCACTTATGAGGATTTAAATGAACTTGATAATGACAGCATCTTTTGAACACTAATCTCAAATGATATGGATGACTCACTCTCAAATGAGAATAAGCAGTGAGATCATCCAAATATACTTCGACCATCGTTTTAAGATCGTGAAAGATTAAGGTCATGGCCCGCTAAAATGTAGCTTCGGGGTTTTTCTGGCCGAAGGGCATTTTCTGATATGCAAAAGTACCCCAAGGACAAATAAATGCAGTCTTGTGTTGATCCTTGGGCTTAATTTGAATTTGATTATATCTAGAAAAACCGTCCATAAAGCAAAATACCTCACTTCCCACACATTCATCCAAAATTTAGTCAATAAATGGTGTGGAGAAATTGTCCTTAGGACAGGCTCGATTTAAGTCACGGAAATCAGTGCATATTCGGATCGCTCATGCTTCTTATCCACAGGAATGGGATTTGAAACCCACTCTGTCAAGGGAACAGGATAGATAAAACCAGCTTTAAGTATTTTCTCTATCTAAGCTTTAATGGCGGTTGTTTTTCTAGGATTCACAGCATGCAAACGTTGTTGAACTGGTTTTGCATCCGAATAGGTCTTAATTTTATGTTCGACAATACGAGGGTCTATACCTAGCATTTCTTCGTATAACCAAGCGAAAATGTCACGAAACTCTTTAAATAGCTCGGTATACTCATTGATCTCATCGGGGGAACAACCCGCCCCAATGTAGACATTTTCCACCTTGCCAGGATCATGAGAAATATTGATAGGAATCGTTGGTGACAAATTAGCCATGTTCCCATTAGCCATCTGACCAAGAGAGCTTAATGGGACCACGGGGCTACCAATTTTCTCGATAAGAATCTCCCTAAAGTCATCACACTCCATACGATCGAGCTTAGGAAGGAAATATGGTTAATGATGCAATTATGTTATGGAGAAAACTTCCTATGGCTTGGCGTGTACCACAACAGACAGAGAAACAGCAGAAATCAATCTCTTCCCAATATGCAAGAGAAATAAAACATCTAACACTAAAGGACCTTAAATCATACCTTATTCTGGAAGGTTAAAGTAGATCCCCATTGAGCTTTTTCCAATCCCGCTTGCTTTAGCAATTCACTCTCAACAACAGTAAACAAGGCAAGCATGCTATATAATATAGTGTTAGGCATACTCTAGCATATATAGTCAATAATTCATAAGCAATTAAACACATCCATGGATTCAATATTCACTTAAATGGACATCATTGGACAGGAAAAGATATTTCTATTAATAAAATCAGAGATTACATAAGTGATAACCTCTGTCGGCATGTCTGCGAACTGGAGAAATCGAGTCATCCACCTGGGCCTCCACCACCTCAATCCTCCATCTCTCGATAGCAAGCTCAGAAGCAAAGGAAAGCTTGGGAAGAACACAAAGTGCTCCAAGGGACAAAAGGATGCAGACTCAAGTACAAGCAAGCTACAACAACAATGGACTATAGTTCTCTTGCTCTTCAATTCCTCCTCTTCAATGTATCCAAGTGGTTCCTTATATAGTACTCCAATGGGGTAATAGAGGGTCAAATCCGAGCGATCTCGAGGCATATGGAAGGCCAAGAGACAAGTGATTTGGATCCACATCAAGGAAAACTCCAAAAATATTTGGACTTATGCACACATCCCGACATACGCGGGTTTAAGGTCAATATCCACGTATATACGCGAGAAAGGGATTAAAAGTCGCGTACAACAAATAATAGGGGTTTTTAGGGATGATCTTGGAAACATCAAAGGTACAATATTGGTCCATGGGGTCCAAAGAGTCTGCAAAGGGATAGAGAAGGCCATAAATGTGTGATCAACCATGTGTGGTAAAATCAGTTGTAACAATGATGACATACATATGTGCCCTATATTCCAAATTAGGAGATATTAAGGCTAGAAGGGACAAGAAAGAAATCTCTCATATGGAACAATGCATGGAATAATCATTCTATAGTTTATGACAACATATTTTGGGAAATTAGGGATGGAACCATAACACTCTTTTGAGATGATCCTTGGAAACAATTTCCAAAGCTAAAAGACAACCTGGAATTGACTAACTGCAAAGAAATATTTGTAAGGCTAGGAAAAAACCAAGTAGCTCAATACTGACAAAATCATCAACGAGGAGATAAATGGAGGAAATGGATACCAAAATAAATATGCACCCCTTTACTTGAAACATAATGAATTTGATATGGGAAACTCTACAACATGATAGAAGGATAAAAATATACAAAGAACATGACAAACTCAGATGGGAAAACAATGCAAGTGAAACTTTACTCTTCAAAAATCCTACTCCAAAGTGGAGGGAATCGATACAATAGATTATTAAATGATATGGAAACAAAACCTTTGGCCAAAATTATACTTCTTCACTTGGATGATAGTTAAAGGAAAACTCCTAACTTGAAATAAAATCAGGAAAAGGGGATTTCATGGGCCATCAAGATGCACACTCTGTGAAAACCCTGGGGGAAACATGGTGCATCTCCTCAACCAATGTCGATGTTTGACATACTTATGAGACAAAGGTTCAATTCTTTTTCCTCAATCAGATATGAATAGAAATTAGATCATACTAAGTTACCATCAAACAATAGAGAAAGGCACCTTTTACGTATCCGATCTTGAATCGATCCTAGTAGCTCCTCCTATGTTTTCTCGTATGGGAGACTTGAAAGAATACAACAAAAGAATCTTTAAAGCTAAAAAATAATGACCAAGTCAAACACATACAAGAATAAGAAAGAATATTCTAGAAACCCCGAGTCTTCTACATTGAACTAAGAAAGAAAACACGTTGCAGACCATGAAAGGAATATACTCTAAAATCTCATATTCAATAGATCAAAACATTCCTATCTCTTGAAATTAACAAGAAACCAGTCAACAAGCCCAACCTTATGAAGGCCATGCCCACCAAGATTTATTAAACTAAACTTTGATGGGGCTTCTAAAGGAAACCTAGGACCAAGAAGCTTTAGAGGATCCTTTGGAAATTCAAATGGAGGTATTGAACAAATCTATGTAGGAGCTAAGGGATTCTCCAAAAAAAAAAATCGGCAGAAATTCTTGCCACATCTAGAGGTATGCAAATAGAAATCATTAAAAAATAATCTAAATTGATTATAGAGGGGGGGTTTCATATCACAATTCAAATGTTAAAGAAACTTCAAAATGGAACCTCATATCAACAAAGTCTTGAAGAACTGGAAAATAGAAACAGAACTAGAAGAAACCAATTCCAATATTCCACTTATCTCAACACTAATAACTCTCCACGTTTAATGATCAACCAAAAAATTGGAAGAAAAACTAGCAAATGAAGGACTTAATCACATTCAAGAGGATATATAACTAAACTGGAAAATCACCTCCTTAACTCTAAAATCAGATTGTATCAACATTCCCAAGCTATATCTCAACACTAAGAGGATGCATGGTATGATAGATGTCACCTCTCCAATAGAGCTCCCTATCGCATAGCCCATTGGGGGAAAGACCGAAAGCCCATTGGTGGAAAGTATGAAATCCCATGAAGGGAAGATCTAAAATCCCATCGAAGGAAGGTTTGAAAGTGCATCAAGTGATATTTTGAAAGTCCATTCGAGGAAGGTATGAAAGCTCCTCCGGGTTGTTAGATTTTTAACATTTAAGCTATATGATCTTAGAATCTTATCTGAGAGAATAACAAGCACAAAAATCAATCATAAGAGACAATGGACACAAATATTTTTCCTTGGGGAAACCATAAAGAAGAAAACCCCGCAACTTCCTCAGAGATAGAATCAACACCAAAAGTAAAACCCAAAGACAGTAAGATGATCTCCCGACAGCAGTAGTCTCCCTCTCCCTTGTCCCAGCTTCTTCTCTATCTCTCAATTATGCGCTACAACTGAGTGTGAGTGAATGTGTATGAATGTGTGTTAAATATAGAGGCTCCCTCTCTATTTATACTAATTCTCAACTTGACAGTAACTCGCTAGGGCCGAGTTCTCTACTAATAACCCTAGGGCCCCACAACTGCGGGGACTTTAACCCTTGATCAATAAGGAGGGTTATACTCTATGACTTTACATGACTTGTTTACATTATTGAATCTCCCGATTGGAACATCGGGGCATGACATGACTCGATTACATTACAAATACTTCCCGGAATAAACATCGGGGTACAATACATAAGATATACAAGTGAATACATTCCGAAGTTACAAATACATCAACATTCCCTCTTAACTAGGAAGGTATTTTCTCGACACAATTTATCAGCACAAGTCTTCTTCTCTGTATCATCTGGATCATCATCAAGTCATCTTCATCAAGTCTGGATCATCACTTAATTTGGATCATCACTGGATCATCACTTGATCTGGAGCATCACTGGATCATCATCATGTCTAGATCGTCACTTGATCTGGATCGTCACTGGATCATCATTGCTGGATCATCACTGGTGCTATCTCAATTCTACTCGTCACAGGAAGTTCTACAAAGCCAGCCCTTTTTCATGCTGGTTGTAGGCCTAGCCTTCATGTAGGTCTTCATCGTCTTTAGCACTTATATCTGACCATGGAATGAACCATGTCAGAAAGGCCCGCCCAACACTTACATCTGACCATGGGAGGAACACATACAAGAACCATGTCAGAAAGGCATGCCAAACACTCACATCTGACCATGTGAGGAACACATCCAAAACCCATGTCAAAAAGGTCCAGCTCTCACATCTGACCTCATCTTGTCAGAAAGGCTTTGCACTTACATCTGACCTCATCATGTCAGAAAGGCACTGCACTTACATCCGACCTCATTATGTCAGAAAGGTGCTGCACTTACATCCAACCTCATCATGTCAGAAAGGCTCTACACTTACATCCGATCATGTGGGAACACATCCCTCAATCACATAAGAATGGCTTCTTCACTGATCATGTGAGAACACATCCCACAATCACATCAGAATATCTCTGCACTGATCATATGGTAACACAACCCATAATCACATCAGAGCATCTCTGCACTTATGTCTGATCATGTGGGAACATATCCCTCAATCACATCAGAATGGATCTGCACTGATCATGTGGGAACACATCCCACAATCACATCAGAATATCTCTGCACTGATCATGTGGTAACACAACCCATAATCACATCAGAGCATCTCTGCACTTATATCTGACCATGTGAAGCTCAACCTTCCACCATGTCAGAAAGGCCAACAGACACATCAATTCCCTTTGGAGGGAACATCGATCTGGAGAACACCAAGTTTCTCCCTGAAGTACTCAAAATTTACTCTAGCTAATGGTTTGGTCAGCACATCAGCTATCTACTCGTCCGTCGCAACATACTGGAGCTTCACTGCTCCTCTCTGCACCATATCCATGATATAGTGATACTTGATCTCGATATGATTTGACTTGTCATGGAACACTAGGTTCTCTGACAGCTTCACACAACTCTGGTTGTCGCAATATATACAAGTAGCATCCATCTAGAGATCAAATAAATCAAACAGTAGCTTTCTCAGCCACACTGCCTCACAACTAGCCGAACAAGCTGCAACATACTCTGCTTCAACTATACTCAGTGCCACACAGGATTGCTTCCTGCTAAACCAAGAGATCACAGCCGATCCCATACTAAAACAACACCTTGAAGTGCTCTTTCTATCAATGGCAATGCCTACCCAATCCGAATCCACATAACCTTCCAGGTTAATCTTCTGATTCGCCTCATAATTGAGCCCATAATCAATTGTACCCTTTAGGTACCTCAGAATATGCTTTGCAGCAATCAAGTGAACATGTCTCAGATCCATCAGGAACTGGCTCAATGTGTTCACAGTAAAGCAAATATTTGGTCTCGTATTCGTCAGGTACATCAAGGACCCAATCATATGACGATACATTGTAGCATCAACCGCTTCTGATGAAGTATCACTCAATAGATTCAGGTTTGATGCCATAGGTGTGGTCATGGCTTTGCAGTCCATCATCCTGAACCTCTTCAGGATCTCTACTACATACTTCCCTTGTCCCAAGGAAATTCCATCTGCATTCTGCCACACCTCCATGCCTAGAAAATAGTGCATCATACCCAAGTCCTTCATTTCGAACTCTGCAGCAAGCTTCCTCTTTGTATCAGTAATAAACCCATCCTCACCTGTTACAAATAGATAATCTACATACAGTAGGAGTATCACTGGGTTCCCTTCTTCAACCTTGTAATAAAGATTGGAATCCATTTTACTCTTGGTAAAGCCCAAATTGGATAGGAAGCTGTCAATTCTGTTGTACCATGTCCTGGGTGCCTGTTTCAAATCGTACAGGGATTTCTTTAACTTACACACATGAGTCTCTCTGTCATGTGTCTCAAAACCGTGTGGCTACTCCACATATACTTCTTCTTCTACTACACCATTCAAGAAAGTTGTCTTGACATCCATCTGGTGTACTTTTCACTTCATTACTACAGCTAAAGCAAGTACTGATTTGATGGAAGTATATCTGGCTACAGGAGCAAAAGTTTCTTCATAATCTATTCCTTCTTTCTGGGAGAAACCACGAGCCACAAATCTTGCTTTATATTTCTCTATGCTACCATTTGCAGTATGCTTGATCTTATAGATCCATTTGGAAGTCACAACAGACTTCCCCTCTGTTCTTGGAACAACATCCCAAACATCATTCTTCATGATCGATTGATACTCTTCGATCATAGCATCCTTCCATTCTTTCTTTTCTGTCGTTTCTTCATAGTTGGAAGGTTCTTTATCAATGAAGTCACATAATAGGGCTACATAACCAGAGCAGGACCTGATTCCTTTCCTTTCTTTGTGTATCTCTTCTGGAGCCCCATATCTTTCTACACCTTGGATAACTTCTTGTACCCAAGCAGGTTTCCTCTTGTGAGGATTCTTCTCCTGAGGTGGATCTACAGGTTCTTGAGGTTCTTCTATTTCTCGATCTTCTTCTAGAATTGCTTCGTTCATGGTTATGTCATGAATTATGGGTACTTCTATTTCTACAGGTTATTCAGTAGGTCTTTTTCTGGATTTGTTGTAAGCTGAGTCTTCATCAAATGTTACGTCCCTGCTGATGTTGATCTCCTTGAATCCTAGGAAGTATATTCTGTAAGCCTTCGAGCTTTCAGAGTATCCCACAAATATACCCTTCCTTCCTGAAGGATTTAACTTTGTCCTCTTTTCTTTTGGAATGCCTATGTACATTGGACAGCCAAATATTCTGAGATGACTGAATTCTGGTTTCTTGCCGAAAAATACTTCTTCAGCTGTCTTGTTCTCGAGTACTCTATGTGGAGTACAGTTCTGTACATACACAGTTGTTCTAGCCGCTTCTGCCCATAGATGCATGGGAAGATATTGATCATGAAGCATTGCCCTTGCAACTTCCATGATCGTTCTATTCTTTCTTTCTGCAACCCCATTCTGTTGTGGATTATATGGAGTGGTGAACTCCCTCTTAATCCTTGAATCTTTGCATAATTCCTTGAATTCATTTGATGTGAATTCTCTACCATTGTCTGATCGAAAAATCTTGATCTTTTTCTCTATGTAGTTTTCGATCAAGGCTTTGAATTTCTTGAACTTGCTGAATACTTCGTATTTGTTCTTCATGAAGTATATCCATGTCTTCCTAGAAAAATCATCAATGAAAGAAACATAGTATACATACCTTCTTAATGAATTGGATGACATCGAACCACATACATCGGAGTGAATGATTTCCAAGATTCCTTTAGCCTTGCTTTCGCTACTTGGAAAGGTCTTCTTCCTGTTCTTTCCTTTCGCACATCCCTTGCATACTCCTTCATGTTTTGCTTGTATTTCTGGAAGACCTTCAACATCTTTGCTTGCAAGTGGTGTTGCTCTATAGTGCACATGTACAAGCCTTCTATGCCAAAGTTCATTTGGTTCCACTGAGTCATGAACCAAAGCTTGTTATAGTTGGCCCTTTAATCTGTATAGTCCTCCCTCTTATTCTCCAATTACTACTGCATCGTCAATAGTATTTCCTTTTGGCCACATGATGACTTGGCCATTTATAAATGCAACTCTTATACCTTTTGCATCTAATGCAGAGATGTAGAGAAGGTTCTTCTTTAGTCCTAGTACAAATAGGACATCCTTCATTTTCATAGACTTTCCAGAGTCTAATTTGTAGGAGGATTCTCCACTACCTTTTATTGGATATTGGTAGTCATCCCTAAGTTTCACCTTGTGGGGTGATTCATGTTCTGATAGTTTCACAAATGATTCTTTGAATCCCGTCATGTGTTTGGAATCCCCAATGTCTATAAGCCAATCATTGCTTCCATGTGTGATGTTTCTCGTGAGAGTGGAAATCATAACATATTATTCATCACTTGAAGAATCATCACTTTCTTGTTTGATTCTCTTCTTGGAAGGCTCATCATCTTCTGCAGCATGAGCATCATGTATTTTCTTGTTTCCCTTCCTCTTGTGAGGTCTATCTTTGTTTCTAGGACAATCTCTTGCAAGGTGTCCTCTTTCATCACATGTAAAGCAAATGTACTTAGACAAATCTTTGTTAGACTTTCTAGTGTCTTTCTTTTGGCGAGAGTGCTTACCTTTGTGATGGTCTGTTCTGCTTTTCTTGGATTGTACTGTGAGAGCTTGATCTTCACTTCCCATATTTTCTTCTTGAGCTGATATTCGAGCTTCTTCTTATGAGCATTCCTCCCATAGTCTGCTAAAGTTGACTAGCTTCTTTCTGGCATATATCCCTTGAATGAAAGAGTCCCATGCCCTAGGGAGACCAATCAAGGTGGTCATCACAATTTCTGCATTCTCTACTTCTTCATCTACTGCTTCCAGCTATTCCTTGATCTGAGAGACCCTTGTAAAGTAAGACTGGATGGTCTCCGCATTCTCGATCTTTACATTCTTCAATTGGTTTCTCAGAGTCATCTTTCAGTTTATGTTCTTCCCTTCAAATAACTTGGTCAGGGCATCAAACATCTCTTTAGGTGTTTTTAGAGAGGACACCTGTGGTATGAGGTGATCCTTGATTGAATCAACTGTAATCCTCTTAGCCATGACCAATTTCTTTTTGTGTAAGGCCTTAGCCTCATCTCCCTCTAGAACTGGAACCTCTTCATTGATGTAAGAGTCCAACTCATTTTCTTCCAGGACCAGGGAGATCTTATATTTCCAAGCTCAGAAGTTATCAGCTCCCTCAAGCTTTTCATCAAGCTTGGTATGATGAGACATCTTAATAGAGAACCTCAAATGGAAATGCAAAAGATTTAGATCTTACCAGGTTAAGATATCGGAACTGGATCTGGAGCTTAATTTCTGCAGAGTTGGTTTTCTGGTTCATGAGTAGATTGGGGTTTGACTTTCCCGAAGTTCTACCCAACCAAAAACTTTGATCTTGATCTCTAAAATTCGAATTTGGGGAGGAGATCAATCCAGGCCTGGGATCACTAAAAAATTCCACTTATGTGGAATGCCCTAATTTCTGGCAGCAATGTTGGGTAAAAAACTGAAAATGCTCAAAATCATATTCTGGTTCAATAGAAAGATGCGCCCTAGAGAGGAGAGTCATCCCAACCTCCTTTTGCTGAAAATCTGTGGAGAGAGATCCAAAAGGTAGGAAGCCCTAGCTTCAGCAGCTGCACAGTGTCTTCTTCTCAAGTTAGCTCTGATACCATGTTAGATTTTTAACATTTAAGCTATATGATCTTAGGATCTTATCTGAGAGAATAACAAGTACAACAATCAATCACAAGAAACAATGGACACAAAGATTTTTCCTCAGGGAAACCATAAAGGAGAAAACCCCGCAACTTCCTTAGAGATAGAATCAACACCAAAAGTAAAACCCAAAGACAGTAAGATGATCTTCCGACAACAGTAGTCTCTCTCTCTCTTGTCCCCGCTTCTTCTCTCTCTCTCGGTTATGCGCTACAACTGAGTGTGAGTGAATGTGTATGAATGTGTGTTAAATAGAGAGGCTCCCTCTCTATTTATACCAATTCCCGACTTGACAATAACTCATTAGGGTCGACTTCTCTAGGAGAGTCTAAAAACCCTAGGGCCCCACAACTGCGAGGACTTTAACCCTTGATCAATAAGAAGGGTTATACTCTATGACTTTACATGACTTGTTTAGATTATTGAATCTCCTGATCGGAACATCGGGGCATGACATGACTCAATTACATTACAGATACTTCCCGAAATAAACATCGAGGTACAATACATAAGATATACAAGTGAATACATTCCGAAGTTACAAATACATCAACACGGGGAATGTTCGAAATCCCATCGGAGGAAATTTCAAAATCCCATCAACGCAAGGTTCAAAATCCCATCGAGAGAAGGTTTGAAATACCATCGCGATGAGGTCTGAAATACCATTAGGGAAAGGTTCCAAATCCCATCAAGGGAAGGTCCGAAAGCTCATCAAGGGAAGGTCCAAAAGACCACTGGAGGAAACTCTAAAATCCCATAAGAGGAAGGTATGAATGCTAATTGTAGGAACGTCTAAAATCCCATCAAGGGAAGTCTTGAAATCCCGTTGGACAAAGCCCTGCAAACCTATCGGAGGAAGTTCTGAAAGCCAATTAGGAAGAAGGTATGAACGTTGATTAGGAAGATCATAACATTGTTATGTTAAATGTTTTGTTAAAAGTTGGTTTCCCAATCAAAGATAGAAAACTTATTTTTAGTTTTTGGTCCTAAAACTTGAAACAAGTGATCTAGTATAAGGCTTTAACTCTCTATCCTCATAAGCTAGACATAAAATTCATGTTTCATAATTTTACTGTATTATTACATTTATAATATCAAATCTAGCTTAAAAAAAATTATTATATAATTCAACTCTTCCCACTAATATAAAATCAAGCCACTAAAGTATAATAAAGAATATCTCTTCATATTACGAAATTCTTAATAAATAATGAAAATAAATTATATTAAGAAACCCATAAAAAACAAACCTAACTTTGCCAGGTCATAGTTTGGTTATGATCATTAAGAATGATTACCTCCTTAACTTTACTTTAAAGGGGACGAACTTTAAAAAGAGATCTCATATATATGTTTTATGAGTGCTAATATGGAACACTTAAATGAAAATATGACCGCTCACATGGGACACTCAAATGGGCTCGGGGGTTGGTAACCGTTTGATTAAGTCTCGATTTGGAGAATGAAGTTTACGAAATTACTTTACCAAAATAAAATAAAAGGCGATCTAAATACCATTTATCCCACGACATTTTCCAGAATATCACGTTTCGTCAATATGAATGTACTGTGAGTGGATGCCAGGTAGGATTGGATTTTATTTTATTTTATTTTGAGGTGCGTTGTGACAGGAAATGATCACCTCCCGCCCGTCTCGGTGATTCCGGTTATTCAAAACCCGGAAGCGTCCCACTTATTAATCCGTGTCCGGAGTCGGAATACAGGAGCTCTCAACATGTTAGACCATGCATTTCTGAATAGAATCCGACGATTTGCTAATGGTGAGAAATCATGGAGACGGTACCGAGATAATGCATTCACTCCCTTCATCATGCGAAATTCAGAACAGAATCAGAGCCCCATCAAATAAAATAAAATAAAATGGATTTAATTACAATATTCTCTCTCCTCTCATGTCATGTCACTATCGTTTTTACAGAAATCGTCTCGGAATACTTTTTGAGTTTTTTTTCGAAAGCAAACTTACGGAATTGTTTCATTAATAGAAACAGCAATTACCAATTCCGGCGCCTCTCTCTGATTTGAATAAATGGAATTGCATTTGCAGTATAGCCTCATCAAAGATTGTTCCATAAATTATTTCATTGCAACAAAATCAAAGGAAAAACAGAGAATTCAAGCATAAAAGCATAACAATATTTGGGGTAAAATCCATATATGCTCACAAAATTTGTGGGCAAAATGAATATTAGCTTTAAATAGACAAGCATAAAAACATAACAATATTTAGGGTAAAATGAATTATTCTCACAAAAATGAATGTGAATTTACATTTTTGAGACATCGAATTTCTCTGCTATTCCGAGCTAAGGATGGAGGAACTCTGGATAAGATCGGGCAAGAGTTTATGTACTGAAATAATTGAAAAGTATGTCGTCTTTGAAGCTGCTACTGCGACTATGACCAGTTAGAGCAAAGTTCATCACAATTTTAGTTCCCAGTTGCTGGCACTTCTTCTCGTCCAAGCTGGCCTGGACATCATCGTTGAAAGAAGCTCGGCCATCTTGTTTCATCTTTTGGTTGTAGCGGCTTCTGACATAGTCTTCTGGAATATAAACATCCATAGCCAGATCCATGGATCAAAACCTGCAGGCTGCTGCTGGCTGGAATTTATCAGAAATAAGAACACCAGATATTCAGGATGATGCAGAAAGACTTAAATCGGAGTGATGTTTCAATCAGCTTTTGATGGTGAAATCGAATGAAGTTCAACTGAAAATGTGTGTAGTGAACGATGGGGTGTGAGATTTAAAGTAGAGAGAGTAAAAGCAGTGGGCGTTTGGCGTGGACCGGAAAACCCAGGTTTTTGTAGCCGTAGAATTGGGAAGAAGTAATTAAATCTAATTATTCTTCAAACCTGAGCGCCTTGGGTTGGAATTTCAAATGACGGACACCCGTCAAAATTGCCGGTAACAATCAAAATCTGAAACGTTTTCTGTATTTCAAGCCAGATTTTGACGGTCTCGGTAAAATCTTGGCTGTATTTGACGAGTAAATTGACCCATGACGGGCATTTACCCGTCAAATTCCATCCCTCCCAGGGTCCACATGGCCGCGGATTGTCGAGTAAACGGTGGGCTGATTTTGTCCCGCAACAATGAAAACCGGTAGCCAAAAGGTGGAAACCGGTAGCTAAAAGGTAACAGTACCTGGTAATTAATTCATTCCATTGTCCGTGTACGTCAATCGAGGTATGGACTCTGGAGTGAATTCCAATGACGAGAAAACAAACGAGAGTTGTCTAATTAGGCACATTTTTTCTTTATTTTCGGTTAGATTTTAATTGTTTCTAGTTATAAGTTTTTATGGAATTTTCAAAATTTGTAAAAATATTCCTAGCTCTTAGAAAATGGGGTTGGGGTTTTCGTATTTGATAATTTCAATTTTATACTTAAAATCATTCACCAAATAATAAAAATTACAAAATTTTGTAAATTAAATTTATCAAATTTCTATTGAATATCAACTAACAAGTCAAAATGTCTCCTATTACACAACTCCTAAAACAAAGATGCAGATTCCATGTAATTGAAGTGTCAAACCAAAAATCAAAATTAACACTAAATCACTCGCATGGCAAAAATTAAATCAAACCATTTTCTTTTCATCTTGATGCGCAAAGGGATTTTGATGAACAATTGGTCTAAAATAGAGCCAAGAAATGACCTGATTATCGAGACCCTCCATAATGTGTATAAACTTATGATTGACAAATTGATCAAGAGCTATGTAGAAGCTTGGTGGTTCAAGCAAATTGATCTCTTTAAGAAGTAGCACATTGCATCTTGTCAAATCGAATGTATGACAACCATGCCACTTGTGAAGTGTTTTGGGTAGAGTTTTTGGTGGTATTGTTTGAATGGTTAAGTAGGCCACGAGAACATTCTTGATATGCTTGGAAGAGAGATTTCATGGAACTTTTAGAATTTGATTGTATTATGGAGATGTGAACATGAACTTGCAATAAATGTTGATATAGTAATGAATTAGTTTTTTTCATAGTAGAGGAACAATTCAAGAAGTGAGCTTGTAGAAAGTTGGTCAAGGAAAATACAAATTAGGAAAGATGTTTTTAACATAAGATGATTAAATGCCCTTTAATATTCTAGTCACAAGTGCATAGGCACTTCCTCTCCGAAGTGATTTGGGATGGAGCTAGTGAAAATGAATAATTAAAGGAGGAAGCATGGGCTTTAGAGAAAGTGGAGTGAATTTTGAAGAAAGACTAATTGAGAAGTGGTGGCTAAATAAAATGTGAGAGGCTTGTTAAAGAGAGAAAGTACTAAAAAGGATCGTTGATGGAGAAGAAAATACCAAAGGGCATCTTAAGGAGTTGGAAGGGTTGCAAAAATGAGGAAATAAATTCAATTAGTGGCCGAGGGAGTGGGTATTCGTAGTAGATGAGAATCCAAAGAGTATACGGGATGGGTAAGTGACATCTAAAGAGTTAGAAGAGCTAATGAAAAGACTAAAGCAAGGGAGTAGCATGTTCAATCAGATATACCAAGAATGGTACAATGGGAAGTTGCATTTGAGGGGAATGCAAATTAAATCATGGAGAAGGGAAATATGATTGAGTCACAAGTGGAAGGGACACTTGATGATGTGTTCTAAAGGTTTGATCAAGAAGAAGGATAAGCAACAAACATGGTCCAACCTACACTGAAGTAGGAATGCTCTTCAAAGAACATGAACATGCTAGAGCACTCATGAAATACATTGTTCAAAAGGAAAAGACGATAATGTAGAACATCAACCAAACATAAAGAACCATTATACCAAACCAACCAACATCCATTGAACACAATAGGAAAGAGAGAGACCATACATTATAGAGAACATCATAACACCTAAGCTTCTTAATATAAGAACACATAAACCATCAGGCAAAGATCTCCTAGATTTTATAAAATACTTCGCAATTTAATGACCTAGTGCAAAACAAAAAACCAATATCTATTCAATCGGAACTATGAAATGATCTCGTGGAACCAACCAAAAAACCCTAAAGACTAGGTGACAGGAGCTAAGATTTAGAGCCAATAAATAATCCCACCAGTACAGAAATCAGGCTCAAATATGATAGTGAACAACAACAACATGGAAAAGCCAACAAAACTTAAAGACCAAGTGGCATGAGCTAAGACTTAGAATCAAGAAATGATCGTGTCGGTAGTCGAGCAACTAGGCTTGAAGTAGCAAGAGCTAAGACTCATAACCAAGAAACGATAGGCTTCATCTAGAACCATCCAACTACATCTCAAGAAACAACTAATGAACGAGGGTGACATGGAAGGATTTGATGAAACAATAGTAGATCCAAGTCAATGCAGTTTGGAAAGGGATGACTTCCCTTATTGCCACCCAAAATGAATGACAACATCATGAAATAATCCCCATTAATTATGCTTAATGCCCAAACATGTGAATGATGACAATGTCAAATGCTTAATGCCAAAATGTAAAGTTTGAGGCTTAATTTTAATAACTAGCAATAACAACAAACTCTTCATGAATATGAGGAAAGTACATACCATAAACTGATAAAACCAACAAACGTCCAAGGGACAAGAACACATTGGAGAAAACAACACACACCATATATGTACAAGGCAATAGCACAAAACCATGCACAAAACATCAACAGAACAAAGAAGAATGATAAGAACACATAAGCCACCATACACTTGGTAATTTAAGCACCTTGTGCAAGCCCCACCGACAATAACTATTCACTTAGAGCTAGAAAATTATCCGATTATAGTAGGTTCAAAGGCGACAACGAATGAAGATAGGTCGAAAGAAGCCAATGAAACATAAAAACTATGAGGCAAAAGATAAAACCAAGAACAAAAAAATGATCTGGAACCAATCAAGCAACCAACCTTCAAATGAGAGGAAATGATAGCCTTAACCTAGAACCATCAACTAGTCAAATCCTGAGAATAGGCTAGTGAATGAGGGTGATGTAGAAGGATCCAACAACATCTAGATTAACAAAAGTTAAACCAATTTAATGGGGGGTCGTTACCCTAGCTACCACGCATAGTGAATGACAAAAACGTGAAACGAACTTCCTTAATGAAACATAATGCCCACATGTGTGAATAATGACAACATAAAATGCCCAATGCCAAAACCTAAATATAACGTCCCCTTCACCCAATCGGACCAATGGGAGGGGACATTAACTAAATTCAGGCTTCCAAATTCGTCCCCATAACCATACTTACGAATCCATAACATTTAAATTAGGTGTGTAAATGTGTAAATGAAAATGCATAGCAGAAACAGCTTGATCCACACACACTTAAAATGTATATGCAATATTAATCAGTACAGGCATCAAATAAACATTGCATATTCAAATACAAAAGAATACTTATCTTTAAACAAATAAGATCCAAGCAATTGGCTATGAAGAGCGATTTTCCACCCAACTGTAGGCACTTTATCCAAGATATACTTTTTTTGCTAAGAGGCCACCCCCAAGCTAGGCTATGAGGTCACCATGGAGAAGGAAACGCCTACAGGATTCTCTCTCTCATCCCACAACATGTTTTTCTCTCTATGCTTAGCCAAAATCTCATCTAGAGCTCTATACGGATGTCACTAATCCATCACAACCATGGCACTCCTTACATCTTCCCCACATACACAAGGAAGGAATTTCCCTTCACTAATCCACATCTCCTTCATGAAATTCAACCCTTACAATGCTTACTAGTGTGTGCGGTAAGAGTCCAACCTGTTGTATGCTATTGGAGAACCTCTTGCAACATTAATGCATGGCTTCTCAAGCATCCAAAAGTAGTAGAACTCAATGGGTAATGGTTCCTAGCTTTCCCAACTTCTATGCTCACCTACAACCATCTATTTTCCCTTCAAATCTGCAGTTCTATCTCTAAATTTGAATTTTTATGTTACACAGTCTGATAATGGTCACGAACAACAATAGGAAACTCTACATTATGTAGAAACTTGCTCGGAAAGAATGATCAAAAGAGTGTTGACTCCAAGGTATATGAGATTATGGTGAAAAGAAAACTAAAATAGCTTCTTATCATAGAAGAAAAGGACTTATGATAGTTGGCATAGTTGTCACAACCCTACATCAACTAACTTTTCCCACCAACCTCACATATTTTATTTTATTGTATTGGAAGGTGCGTTGTGACAGCAAAAGATCACCTCCCGTCTGGATGATTGAGGTTTGTTTTTCAAAACCAGGAACCGTCCCACTCCAAAATCCTTGTCCGGAGTCCGAATACAGCGCGTAGGATAAAGGCCAACCAAATTGCCCTGCTTTTTAAAGCAAATTTGATTATTAAATCTGGTGAAATTCATGTCAGTAAAATATAATGTGTAAAAATTATGCAATTTTAGCGGTTACAATAATTTTTAAAACTAGCATTTTTCCTTCTACCGAATTCCAAAGAATCGGAGGCATTTTAGTTGTCTCTTATACTGCTCCACTTAAATTGTTTCATTAATAGAAACCACAATTACCTATTTCCGTGCCTCTGTCTGATTTGAATGAATGGAATTGCATTTGCATTAATGTTCGATAAATTATCTATTTTGCAACAAAATCTAAGGAAAAACAGAGAATTCAAGCATAAAAGCATAACAATACTTAGGGCAAAATGAATATATGCTCACAAAATTTGGGGGCAAAATGAATATTAGCTCACAAAATGACATAGACAAGCATAAAAACATAACAATATTGGGGCAAAATGAATATATTCTCACAAAATTGAATGTAAATTTACATTTTACAGACATTCGACTTCTCTGCTATTCCGATCTCTGGATATGATCGGGCAAGAGCTTAGGGATTGAAATAATTGAAAAGTATATCCTCCTTGAAGCTGTTGCTACGACTATGACCATTTGAAGCAAAGATCATCACAATCTTATTGCTCTGTAGCTGGCATTTCTTCTCATCCGTGGCCTTGATATCGTTGAAATTAGAAACTCGGACATGATGAGCTTGTTTCTGCATCGACATATTTGGGTTGTAGCGACTTCTGACATAGTCTTCTGGAATATAAACATCCAGTGCCAGGTCCATGGATCAAAACCTGCAGGCTGTTGCTGGATGGAATTAATCAGAAGTAAGGAAAAGGGCGAAGCTGTGATAAAAGCTAAGTTAATTAAGAACACCAGATCGTCAGGATGATGCAGGAAGACTGAAATCGGAGTGATGTAGCAATCAGCTTTTGACGGTGAAATCGAATGCAGTTCAACTGAAAACGTGTGGTATAAGTAGAGAATGCAAAAGCAGCCGTAAAGTTGGGAACAAGAAATTAAATCTGAAACCTGAGCGCCTTCCCACTGTCCACATGGACGCGGATTGTCGAGTAAACCATGGGTTTGTTTTTAGGGAAAAAGAATGGGCTGCTGCGAAAATAAACGGTGACTTTCGGCAACAACAATGAAAACCGGAAGCTAAAAGGTAAAAACTGGTAGCTAAAATGTGACTTCCATTCACGAGAAAAGAAAGAAGCGGCTTCCATGGAATTGAAGTGGCAAACCCCACGTGGCAAAAATCAAGTCCCTTCTACCCTCACACCTACTAAACGTCAAACCCTTTTCTTTTCATTTTGATACGCAAAGAGATTTTAATGAACCATTGATGTGGACCTTGTTCTAAAATTTAGCGACCAAATGATCTCATTGTCTAGACCCTCCATAATGTGTATGATGTTATGATTGACAAATTGACCCATAGCTATATGGAAGCTTGGTGGTTCAAGCAAATTGATTTCTTTGAGAAAGAAGTTGTGAATCACAGGTTGTCAATCGTGTTGGATGCAAGACAACCACGCCACTTTTGAAGTGTTTTAAGTAGATTTTCCAAATGGTATTGTTTGAATGGTTGAGTAGGTTAGGAGAACATCATACATATCAAAGATGACAAGAGGGAACTTACAAAACTCGATTGTATTATGGAGATTTGATGATTGGGTTACAAAAAAAATGTTGAGTTTTAGGTTAAGAATACAATGAAGATTGTATGATTCAATTCACAATGGAGATGGCGTAATTTTACTTAATAGTATAAGAATAGTTCAAGAAGTGAGGTCGTAGAAGGTTGGTGAAGGAAAATGCAACTCGGGAAAGATGTTTTACACACAAGAGAGGATTAAATACCCTTTAATATTCCAACCACAATAACATAAACACTTTCTCTCTAAGGTGATTGAGAGAGAGAGATGAGTCAACTTTAAACAAAGACTAATAGAGAAGTAATGGCTAAACAAAATGTGAGAGGCTTGTTGAAGAGAGGAAGTACTAAAAAGAACCATTGATGGAGAAGGAAATACCAAAGGACATCTTAAGGATTTGGAAGGGTTGCAAAAATGAGGAAAGAAATTTGGTTAGTGTCTGAGGGACTGGGGATTTGTAGCATATGATAATATAGAGAGCATATAGGATGGTGGAGTGACATTTAAAGAGTCAAAGGAACCAACAAAAATAATAAAGCAAAGGGGGAGCATGTTAACTTAGATATATTGGAAATGGTACTTTGGAAGTTGCATTAGAGGGGAATGCAAATTAAATCACAGAGAAGGGCATGCTCATTGAGTCACAAGTGGAAGGAAGGGACACTTGGTGGTGTGTTCTAGTGGTTTGATCGAGAAGAAGGACAAACAACATACATGGTACAACCTAATGATAGTAGTGTCAGTCTACAACAATCACCACCCCTGTGCATATTAAGAAAAACTGAGGTATTTATTAATCTTTATTCTAATTCTAATTTAAAAGAACCTCCTAACAGTGGTTTAGGGAACAACATTGGTGGAGAACAAAGTGTAGGTGGAGATATTAGTAGAGGTAGAAGTGCAATAATGAATTTTGATTCTAGTTAAAGTGGAGGAACTAGTATAATTGGTCAACAAGGTCCATGGAGTTTCATTTTAGTGATAAAAAAAAACAAGGGTGCATCATATGTCAGATAAAGGGTCTAAAAGTGAACAATTTTCCCTTGCTAAGAGTCGAGTTGCAAATCCTAATTCGACATCAATACTTACCAGATTCCTAGGTAATGTGGCTAGTAAATAATGTGAGATCTGTAGAACCTATGGCCACCCCTCACAACTATGTATAATGTTTCAAAGGTATACTTCTACACAAACTACCATTCTTTGTGACTTATGCAAGAAAACACTCGTCGAGAAAAAACTATAGTGCCTTATAGGAAATCATTGAGCCATTCAAGAGGACTTACATTTGAGTGGAGGTGGAAAACTTTGGAGCTATCAAAAGAGGGTGCTAAGGAGGATATGGTAAAGGCTACAAAGGTGGATACAAAGTAGGTAGGAATGGTGTTTGCATAGGCCCATGGGATGTTATTATTGCAATGAGATAGGCAATAACTCCCAATATTGTCCACAACTAAGGAGAATGCAATATGTCTAATATAAGCCGATAAGTCATGTGACATAGGTCTATCCCAATCTAATAGCCAAATGGGAGACAAAGACGAGCGTCGAGGAAGATGATAAAAAACCTTGTAAATTATGAACCATGGAAGATCACTAAGGTAGGGGTATAAAATTGAGCACATATGTATGTGGATCAACACACAACTCACAAAATAGATCAAACAATTTTACTCAAAATTGAAAAATGAAACAATGCAAAAAATGGTTTGCAGTTGTGTAATGCTTTCATTAATCAAAAGTATTTGGATAATAATTACAATGTAATACACTGGTATTAATAACCAGTCAATTCGAATGCATGAGAGAGGAATTTGAATTGATTAACTATACCTAACTGAATGGATAACTAGACATATCTAAATCACTATCGGAGCCTAACTAGTTATCTCCAGTTGTCTAAATCAGTGCCTCAGTAAGTTAGAATCAGTTAACTAGTCTAACCGAATGTGGTAGGTGAGGAAAGGAGCCTTCCCACATGCAATTAATCAATGACTGGCACTAACTAAACGTAACTGGATGTAACTGACTCCTAACTAGGCTTAACTAGTCACTGTTGAAATATTGTAACTTCGAAGAATATTCTATATGTATCTTTTTGTGGTCCCCGATGGTCCTACCGGGAGAACCACTTGTATTACATTGTACCCCGATGCTCCTAATCGGAAGAACTAATAAGAGTCATGAGGTAGTCCCCTCTAATTGTAAAGGTGGGTCATTAGCACCCCAGTGTGGTTACTTGAGCCTACATGTGTAACTCGAGCCTACATGATTTAACTTGAGCCTACATGTCAAATGAGTTAACTTAAGTGAACGGATGAATATAAATAGAGGTGTAGTGCTCCTCATTTGAGACACACACACTCTCACTTGTGTAGCGCATTAGTGGAGAAGAGAAGTAGCTAGAGAAGGAGGAGGATCAGGCTTTGATCTCCTTGCTGGTTTTATCTTTTACCTTTTGGGGGCATCTATATTGAGGAAGCTTTTGCTGGGTTTTTCCCTTTAGGTTTTTCCCAGGATAAATCTCTGTGTTCCTTTTTTATGGTTGTGCTTGTCTATCTTTCAATGATCCTGTTTATATGCTTTTGTCATGAAAATGAAATGAAATACTGATGTCTTAGCTAAGCATATGAAAATTTAACATGGTATCAGAGCCACCCTGAAAAGAATACATTGTGCAGCTACAAAATCTAGTGCTTCTTACTTTTTGGTTCTCTTTCCACAATTGATCAGCAAAAGAAGGCTAGGATGACTCTCCATTGAAGGGTGCATCTTTCTGTCGAAGCAGAATTCGATTCCAAGCATTTTCAGTTTTCGGTGCGGGAAATTACGGCTTCTTGCAGAAGAAATTTTTTTGAGTGAGCCTAGCATAGGATTTCTCTCCTCATCAAAATCGAAGTCTAGAGACCTGGATCAAGTTTTTTGGTTGGGTGAAACTCCGGGAAAGTCAAACACTAGTTTGACCCCGAGCTAGAAAAACCCTAAATACTAAAACTGCTAAGTTTTGGTACATTCGCTATATATAGAGATTGGCGAAGGTTCCGGAGCTGAAAATTGCAGAGGCCAAAGATAAAATCCTTTTGTACACTGTGTCCAAAATGAAACCTTATATTCACTATATTATGGGAGATATGATCCCTCCAAGTTAGGGTTCTGGCCTCTTCCAGAATTCATCCCTAAACAGGACACCTGGGGAAAATTGCTATATCTTGGGATATAGAGGTCCAAACAGAATTCCTGAAGATGTTCCACAAAGGGCATGGACTGTAATTTCTGTGGTCCAAAGTTCAGACCCATAATATGAAATAGTGACACATGGCATGCTGTACAACTTCGCTGTTCTGAACAGTCCTGTAACAGGTCACCTTGGGAAAAGGATCAGGGACATACAAGGTTACCTCAGTGCAAAATTTCAGACATAGAGGGGTGGCAATTGCGGAGATATCACAGAAACAGTGACATGAATTTCTGCAGAAGCTTAATCGTCTGATTTGAAAGGTGAAGAATCGAGATTTCCAGAATCCAAGTACATCATTCATCTCACCTCATTCAAGCACATCTCCTGGTAAGGTCAGTTTCTCATTCCAAAAAATTTCAATTTTTTGTAATTCTCTAGCAAGATGACTTCAAGCACTAAGCTTGAAGACAAGCTAGAAGGCATAGAGAATTTTCGAGCATGGAAATACAGGATTTGTCTCATTCTCCAAGAGAATGATCTTGATAAGTATGTCAAAGAAGAAGTGTCAGAACCTGAAGAAGCTGAAGCCAAGGAGAAGCATAGAAAGGATATGATTAGGGCACAAAGAATTATTGCTGACTCCATTAAGGATCACTTGATTCCTCAAGTTTCATCCAAGAAGACTCCAAAAGAAATGTATGATGCCCTTTCCAGAATGTTTGAGGGAAGAAAAATCAACAGGAAGATGAATATAAGAGCTCAACTGAAGAGCATCAAGATGAGTCATGGAGAATCCATCCAAGACTACTTTTCAAGGGTTTCCCAGATCAAAGAGCAACTAGAAGCTATTGGAGATAAACTTGATGAAGATGAAATGGTTATGACTGCTCTCAATGGTATCACTAGACCACGGGAATCATTCATTCAAATGATGTGTGCCAGGAAGGAAAGCATGCAATTTGATGTGGTATGGGAAGATTGCATTCAAGAGGAGACTAGAGTGGAAAATAGAGAAGCCTTACTAAAAGAGGATGATCAAGCCCTAGCCACTCATACTAGAAAAAGAAGAAGGAATCAACCCATCTTCAAGAAGGGAAGTCACAAAGAGCATCAACCTCCCAGAAGATTCCAAAGATCGAAAGAAAGTCTATCAAGTAAGGACTACTCTGGTTTTCAATGCTTCCACTGTGACAAGATAGGACACATTGCCAGAAACTGTTCTATAAAGAAGCAAGAATATAAGCAGAGGATCAACAACAACAAAAGATATCATGCTCATCTAGCTGAAGATGAGGATGAAGAAGAAGAAGATGAAGGACCTTTGAGAAAGCAAGCAAGAGAAGAAGATGCGGAAGAATATGTACTGTTTTCTGCTCTCTCTGGGTCTGTGACTCCTGGAGAAGACACTTGGCTTATTGATAGTGGTGCTTCAAAGCACATGACAGGACAAAAGAAAACTCTGTCCAAACTTGAAGAAAAGAGCTCTCCTCAGAAAGTATCCCTAGGAGATGACTATCAATATCCGATCAAAGGAGTTGGTGAAGCAAGCTACAAACTTGAATCAGGTAATCCCATAAAAATGAAAGATGTATTATATGTACCTGGTTTAAAGAAAAATTTACTTTCTATCTCAGCTTTAGATAAGAAAGGATTCAGAGTTGCTTTCATAGATGGTCAAGTACTTATGTGGCCCAAAGGAAAGAATATTGAAGATGCAATCATCATTGGTGAAGAAGAAGGGGGCTTGTATAAACTCAAGGGGCACTCAGAAACAGGCTTTGTGCATGAGTCCACTGACCCTAGTGAACTATGGCATAGAAGGCTTTCCCACATCAATTAAAAGGCTCTACCTCATGTGAACAAAGTAGTTACGGGATTACCAGACATGAAGATCAAGCATGAAGGCATTTGCAAAGGATGTGTGAAGGGAAAGAACATCAAGAATCCATTCCCGAAGAGTGAAACAAAAACAAAAGGTACGTTGGAATTGATTCATTCAGATGTATGTGGTCCAATGTCTTCCACATCCTTAAGTGGCTTTGAATATTATATCACATTTATTCATGATTTTTCAAGAAAGACTTGGATATACTTCTTGAAGGCAAAGAGTGAAGTGTTTGAGAAATTCAAGGAGTTCAAAGCCTTGATAGAGAATCTTTCTGACAAGAAAATTAAGATTCTTCGATAAGACAATGGAGGAGAGTACACCTCAAAAGTGTTTGATGCCTTTTGCAAAGATGCAGGAATAAACAGGGAACTAACTACTCCCTACAATCCCCAACAGAATGGGGTAGCGGAAAGAAAGAACAGAACCATCATGGAGGCAGTGAAGACAATGATATATGATCAAGATCTTCCAATGCACCTATGGGCAGAAGCGGCAAGAGCTGCTGTGTATGTACAAAATAGAATATCTCACAGTGCTCTTGGGTTCAAAACTCCAGAATAGATATTCATGGGAAAGAAGCCTGAGGTAAGTCACCTCAAGATATTTGGTTGTCCAGTATATATTCATGTACCAAAAGAGAAAAGAACCAAATTAGACCCTTCCGGAAAGAAGGGGATATTTGTTGGATATTGTGAAGTATCCAAAGCATTCAGAATCTACACTCCTGGATTCCACCACATGGAAATTAGTCGAGATGTGACATTTGATGAAGAGGCAGCTCTCAAGAAATCCAGGAAGTGCCAACTTGAAGAAGTGTATGAAGAAGAGACACCACCCAGAAATAAAGAAACTACATGTCTCCTTGAAGATGAAGCTCCTGAAGAACATGACATGGTAGAACCACAAGAACCTCCCATGATGGAGATATCAAGAAAAAGAAAGCTTGCTTGGACAAGAGAAATTTTACGAGAGACAGAAAGATATGGAGCTCCTAAAGGCTCTACAAGGGAAAGAAAGAAACCTAATACTTTTTCCAACTATGTAGCCTTGATGTGTGATCTGGTAGAACAACAACCTACAAACTATGAAGAAGCGGTACAGAAGAAAGAATGGGTAGAAGCAATGACTGAAGAATACCAGTCAATAATGAAGAATGATGTATGGGATATAGTTCCCAAACCAGAAGGAAAGAGTATAATATCCTCCAAATGGATATTCAAAATAAAGCATGCAACTGACGGAAGTATCGAGAAGTATAAAGCAAGATTTGTGGCCATAGGTTTCTCTCAGAAATAGGGAATTGATTATGAAGAGACATTTGCTGCTGTAGCACGATATACATCGATTAGAACTATCATGGCACTTGCATCCATAATGAAGTGGGACATACACCAGATGGATGTGAAAACAACTTTTCTTAATGGTGTTATCGAAGAAGAAGTTTACATAGAACAACCTTAAGGATTTGAATTTGAAGACAAACATACTCATGTATGCAAGTTGAAGAAGGCCTTGTATGGTCTTAAACAAGCTCCTAGAGATTGGTATGAGAGGATAGATAGTTTCCTGTCAAGCATGGGCTTTACCAAGAGTAAAGATGATCCTAACCTTTACCTCAAGGTTGTAGAAGATGAACCTGTCATCCTACTACTATATTTGGATGATTTATTCTTGACAGGAAATGAGAAACAGATTATGAGAAGCAAGAAGAGACCAGCAGAAGAATTTGAGATGAAAGACCTTGGGTTAATGCATTATTTCCTAGGTCTGGAAGTATGGCAAAGTTCAGAAGGAATCTTTCTCAATCAGGGAAAGTATGCAGTAGTGATATTGAAAAGATTCAACATGTTGGAATGCAAAGCCTTGTCCACACCCATGGATTCCAACCTGAAGTTGTTAACTGATGACTCATCAGAGTTAGTGGAT
>LPNX010901265.1:122047-223697 GCA_001517045.1 Pseudotsuga menziesii
AAATGCTTGTAGAAGTCTTAACAGCGATGATCCTTGCTATCCCAATCAATTCTGGAAGATCCATGTGATTTCTATGATGAATGTAAGCCCCAAGCCACCAATGCGCCCGCTATCCTGCATGATCAAATGTCAACAATATTAGATTTGCTAAGACAAGATAAAGAAACCAAATGCTATAGAAAAGTAAAAAGAAGTAATTATAGATCACAATGAAACTAATGAAAACCCCATGATCCAAGATGAATATAACCGAACGAGTTGAGGCCCCCCTGCAAAAACGCTCCAGCCAAAACGCCCTCCTGTAGACAAGACAACGATAGTAGAAAAAATATAGATCTCACATGAATTTCCACAATGCTAGGAAGCAGAAGACTATCCAATCACCATTTGAGAACATCAGATGCAAAACAGATCTAGAAAATATCCACGAAAAAATCTTTCTATTATTCAAATCCAAGAGCCAAAGACCCCTTACAAATGAGAAGCTCACTCCTTTAAATAGAAATGAGAGAACCACAATCATAACCGAATCCTAACCACTTTCAAAACTAGAGGCTAAGATTAAAAGATAAAATATTCTAATCAATGGTTGAGATGAGCTCAACATACAATACATGGATCAATATAACCATAAAGTACCAAAGTGGACTAAATCACCCACAAAGAGGGTACCCCACTCAACAAGAAATAAATGAAGCACATGGTGGGTCCATGGAATGTTAAATAACTCCCCATGGGTACCCCATGGCATAATAAAATAATATAACATTTTAATTCTTTGACTTTGTGCCTCCTTGAGGAAATCGTGAGCGTCCCAAAAGCTCCAGAAAATAATATAAAATACCCAAAAAATAGGTGTGGGCCCAATCAGGTGCTGCAACTGCTGAAGAAGGTGCAGAGGACATCACTCTCATCATCATGACTCATCCAGTGTCATTTCCTTGCCTCAGTAGCCCAAATCGATTTCTTCAATAGCCATTTAATCATTTTTAATCTGCCTCGAAAAACGTGAACCTACCAAAACAACCTACTAGGGTGCCTGCGTTGTCAAACGGAGCCCACCAGGATCTCTGGGATGGGGGTACTATGGTACAAACAAGTGGTTGCACCCCCTATGTCCATAAAATTCCCTAGGAGATCCAAATAAAACATGTCCCTGCTCAGACACATCATCCTGTGAGGCAAAACTGCATCAGAAAGGTAAAATAAGCCTAATCATTTCTGCAAGGTAAAACCAATGATGGACAAACAACAACACAAGGAATGGCAGTGCGTCACAAATGGTTGAGTTGTTTAGAGAGTGCTTATTCAACTTAGGCATCATGACTACATCAAGTTTGATCCAGAATCATTAGGACCATCAATTTTATTTCCATGGCATTTTTGGCCCATATGACCCTTTGGGACTTCACTGGTGCTTAAAAGCACAGCTAATTGCACCTTTCACCCAGGACATATTCAAACTTATATGGTCATCAATATTTGGATATAGCATATATTTAACCATTGCTTTTTTGGACCTTTTCTTATACCTTTCAAGGGATATTTTAGCATTTCATTGCTCTTGCCCTTTTTCACATATGTTAAGAAACACAGTTTAACATTTTCATTTTCCATGGGCGTATATATAACATTTTCCAACGCAAGTAGTGCATGAGCTTTCAGTTTTAGCCAACAACATCTCAAGTGATCAAGGGGAGTTCTGTATAGTTCCAAACATTGGGACAACTGACCAAAATGATTTAGGCATACAATCCAACTCACCAAAGGTAAGTTCTGTTACCAACTCAGAGCCGAGACACAATATAAACATGGAGGCTTGTCTAACAAAGGGTGTAGCGGGGAAAGGTCCTCCATGCCACAAGTCAAGTAGTAAGTCGGGTTAAAAACAAAATTGGAAGGAAATGGATGGGTGTAGACAGTGAAAGATGAAGCCAACAGTAGCAAGACAAAACAATGGTGGGAATGACTACCTTTATTCTCCTTAAGGAGGGTAAAACCAATGAGTATAGATCAAGAAATTCCAAGTCTAAGTAGGGACATCAATATATAATACACATACAATCCAAGTCCATATAATTATGACCGCCAGATCAAGACACTACATGTTAATACATGTCATAAAGATGAGTATAAGAGCAATGACAATCATAACAAAATATAATAAAGGTTGAGCCATAATCATGTATATAATCCATCTGAACCATCATCTGTCCAATGGGAAAGTACTGATATAAATCTGGGCATCAATAACTACTCTGTAAATGACTAAATGACTACATCAGTCCTCAAATCTGAGTGTCCTGAGACTCAGTCTTGACATGGGAGAGTACTACTATATGTGGATGATTTATTCTTGACAGGAAATGAGAAACAGATTATGAGAAGTAAGAAGAGACCAGCAGAAGAATTTGAGATGAAAGACCTTGGGTTAATGCATTATTTCCTAGGTCTGGAAGTATGGAAAAGTTCAGAAGGAATCTTTCTCAATCAGGGAAAGTATGCAGTAGAGATATTGAAAAGATTCAACATGTTGGAATGCAAAGCCTTGTCCACACCCATGGATTCCAACCTGAAGTTGTTAACTGATGACTCATCAGAGTTAGTGGATGTGACTCATTACAGACAGATCATTGGGTCATTGATGTATTTGTCAAATGCCAGACCAGACATTTGTTTTGTTGTGAAGACCTTAAGTCAATATCTAGTTCAACCTAGATGGGTTCACTTGGTAGCTGCAAAACATGTGATGAGATATTTGAAAGAAACTATAGACTTTGGTATATATTATGATAATAGCCATGAGTATAGATTGTATGGCTATACAGATGCAGATTGGGATGAAAGTATCTCAGATAGAAAAATCACATCAGGTGGATGTTATAGTCTGGGATCTACTATGATCTCATGGTTTAGCAGAAAGCAATCCAGTGTTGCACTAAGCACAGCCGAAGTAGAATATATAGCAGCTTGCTCTGGTAGTTGTGAAGCCATATGGCTTTGGAAGCTAATGTCAGGATTATTCAACTTAGAGTTGGACACTACCGTGATTCTATGTGATAACCAAAGTTGTATAAAGATGATAGAGAACCCTGTGTTTCATGACAGATCAAAGCACATAGAAATCAGATATTTCTACATTCGAGATATGATGCAGAAGGGAGCCATAAATCTCCAGTATGTGAGTACTGATGAACAAGTTGCTGATGTGTTGACAAAGCCTCTGTCCTGAGTGAATTTTGAACACTTTCAAGACAAGCTTGGTGTGGTTTGAAAGGATCTTCCCTGAAAGGGGGAGTAGTGATGTTGCAGTGGGATTGTATCATCCCTGGGCACTTGCCCTAAAGTGATCCGGAGACCTCGGTCTTCGAGAATGAAGAGGGATTGTATCATCTTGGGACATCTGTCCATAATAGATCCGGTGACCTCGGTCCTCGAGAACGTGGCGAGATTTTATCATCCCTGGGAACTTGCCCTAAAGTGATCCAGAGACCTCGGTCTTCGAGAATGAAGAGGGATTGCATCATCCTTGGACATCGTCCTAAAGTGATAGGGACTGATTCTCCCGTAATCAATCTGGTGGCTTCGGTCCTCAAGAATGTGGTAGGATTGCATCATCCTTGGACATAGTCCTAAAGTGATAGGGACTGATTCTCCCGTAATCAATAAATATGGGCATCAATAACTACTCTGCAAATGACTAAATGACTACATCAGTCCTCAAATCTGAGTGTCCTGAGACTCAGTCTTGACATGGGAGAGTACTACTATATGTGGATGATTTATTCTTGACAGGAAATGAGAAACAGATTATGAGAAGCAAGAAGAGACCAGCAGAAGAATTTGAGATGAAAGACCTTGGGTTAATGCATTATTTCCTAGGTCTGGAAGTATGGAAAAGTTCAGAAGGAATCTTTCTCAATCAAGGAAAGTATGCAGTAGAGATATTGAAAAGATTCAACATGTTGGAATGCAAAGCCTTGTCCACACCCATGGATTCCAACCTGAAGTTGTTAACTGATGACTCATCAGAGTTAGTGGATGTGACTCATTACAGACAGATCATTGGGTCATTGATGTATTTGTCAAATACCAGACCAGACATTTGTTTTGTTGTGAAGACCTTAAGTCAATATCTAGTTCAACCTAGACGGGTTCACTTGGTAGCTGCAAAACATGTGATGAGATATTTGAAAGAAACTATAGACTTTGGTATATATTATGATAATAGCCATGAGTATAGATTGTATGGCTATACAGATGTAGATTGGGATGAAAGTATCTCAGATAGAAAAATCACATCAGGTGGATGTTATAGTCTGGGATCTGCTATGATCTCATGGTTTAGCAGAAAGCAATCTAGTGTTGCACTAAGCACAGCCAAAGTAGAATATATAGCAGCTTGCTCTGCTAGTTGTGAAGCCATATGGCTTTGGAAGCTAATGTCAGGATTATTCAACTTAGAGTTGGACACTACCGTGATTCTATGTGATAACCAAATTTGTATAAAGATGATAGAGAACCTTGTGTTTCATGACAGATCAAAGCACATAGAAATCGGATATTTCTACATTCGAGATATGATGCAGAAGGGAGCCATAAAGCTCCAGTATGTGAGTACTGATGAACAAGTTGCTGATGTGTTGACAAAGCCTCTGTCCTGAGTGAAGTTTGAACACTTTCGAGACAAGCTTGGTGTGGTTTGAAAGGATCTTCCCCGAAAGGGGGAGTAGTGATGTTGCAGTGGGATTGTATCATCCCTGGGCACTTGCCCTATAGTGATCCGGAGACCTCGGTCTTCAAGAATGAAGAGGGATTGTATCATCCTGGGACATCTGTCCATAATAGATCCGGTGACCTTGGTCCTTGAGAACGTGGCGAGATTTTATCATCCCTGGGCACTTGCCCTAAAGTGATCCAGAGACCTCGGTCTTCGAGAATGAAGAGGGATTGCATCATCCTTGGACATCGTCCTAAAGTGATAGGGACTGATTCTCCCGTAATCAATCCGGTGGCTTCGGTCCTCGAGAATGTGGTAGGATTGCATCATCCTTGGACATAGTCCTAAAGTGATAGGGACTGATTCTCCCGTAATCAATCTGGTGGCTTCGGTCCTCGAGAATGTGGTAGGATTGCATCATCCTTGGACATAGTCCTAAAGTGATAGGGACTGATTCTTCTGTAATCAATCCAGTGGCTTCGGTCCTCGAGAATGTGGTAGGATTGCATCATCCAAGGACATAGTCCTAAAATGATAGGGACTGATTCTCCCGTAATCAATCCGATGGCTTCGGTCCTCGAGAATGTGGTAGGATTGCATCGTCCTTGGACTTAGTCCTAAAGTGATAGGGACTGATTCTCCCGTAATCAATCCGGTAACTTCAGTTGTCGAGAATGTGGTGGGATTGTATCATCCCTGGACTTTAAGTCCAAAAGTGATCCAAATACTTTTTTGTCTTTGAGTTGTGGATTGCAAGTTGTTGCTGATGATGATGATGCCGTACTGTTCGAAAGATTAGAGTATGATGATGATGACGTATTGATCGAAATATTAGAGTATGATGACGTACTGATTTAAAGATCAGAGTATGATGATGACGTACTAATTGAAAGATCAGAGTATGATGATGATGACATACTGATCGAAAGATCAAAGTATGATGATGATGACGTACTGATCTAAAGATCAGAGTATGATGATGATGTTTCTGATCGAAAGATCAGAGTATGATGATGATGTTTCTGATCAAAAGATCAGAATGTGATGATGATTATGATCGACAGATCAGACTATGATGATGTTGCTGCTGATCGAAACGTCAAAGTGCTGAAGATGTTGCTGATCGAAAGGTCAAAATGCTGAAGATGTTATTGCTGATCGAATAGTCAAAGTGCTGAAGTTGTTGCTGATCGAAAGGTCAAAATGCTGAAGATGTTATTGCTGATCGAATAGTCAAAGTGCTGAAGATGTTGCTGTTCGAAAGGTCCAAGTGCTGAAGATGTCGTTGCTAATTGAAAGATCAAAATGCTGAAGATGTTGCCGATCAAAGACTGAAGATGTTGCTGATGATGAAGACTGAAGATTGAAGATGAAGACTACATGATGTTGAAAATCTTCCAATGATTTATAGATGTGTTACCCTGCTGATGTTGATGATGTCCCATATCTCTACTCTTGTTGTTGTTGATGTTGCTGTAGAATACCCTTCTTGTTAAGGAGGAATTGTTGGTCATCTGGGCAGACCCGGGTTTACTAAAATGAACCAACAACACCCCTAGCTCATTGGCCCTTTCGATGACAGACCGCGGAGCGGCCTGAAGTCTCACCCGAAGTGATCCTAATGGGTTGGTCAAGGACTCAAGTGTCTCGACCAGGTTCTGTATGGCGTCCTGGTTGCGCATCGCAGCTCTTCTTAGCCCGCGAGGTGTCTCTATCTGCGAAGCGATGAGCAGTTTCCTCTTACTCGCGATGACTCCAACCTCTATCGCATCGCCTTGTCCTAGGAAACACGTAACTCTCTCCTACGCTCGATCCTCAACCCGCGGTATCACGCACCGTAGCTCCTTTGCTGGTGCGATATCGCCTCCCTGCGATATCCTATCGTCGCGGCTCAGCGTACTTATCATTACTCGTGTTTAACTTATAGGACTCAACATACAAGGCTGTTTTATACTGCGACTCTTAACTGTCTTGAGTGAAACTTAGACAAACTCTTATACAGAATACTTAAAGACTTCACTTGCATTTATCCTTCTATAACGCGGTAACTGAATAACACCTACATACATTTACTGTAAGCATAGTTCATGTAATAAATGACATATATAACAAGTAAATACAATCACATGAATCAAACACATAACACTCTGATTTTACGTGGTTCACTTCCAGGGTGGAAGTTACGTCCACAGAACTGTGTTTCTATATTATAACTTGAGAGAGGTACACAGTTCTGCTGCACCGCATATGCAGCTAGAGATCTTCTGGGTAACTCCGCACTCAGCCTGGAGCCCTTCTCTCCTAGATCTCTTCTTTATCTCTATATTGCCTTCTTACAATATACTCTCACTCTCTCTCTCTCTCTGTCAATCCCTACGGATTGTTACATACATTCTCAATGAGCTAGCTACTGGTTACAGTAAGATACTATAGACTGAATACAGAACCAGAGCTCAACTCTATTACAATACAAGGTAACTGTGAGCTAATAGACTCAATGGCTAACTAGCTAACCTTTTATAATACAAAATATATCCCTTTGTAGGCGGCCCGAAGGTCTCGCCATTACAACACTATGGGCCTGTCCCAACAGTAACCCAAAAACCTAACTAGTGACAGTCGGCATATCTGTACTTGGGGTAGCCGCTTTTCGTCACACCACTGCTCTCTGCAGTCTTCCATGCTTCCCGGCGCTAACCATGGGTACTATGCACCGCTTCCCTTCTTCTGTCCTTCGTCTTCAATACCTCGGCCTCGTTGCTCCTTTTCCTTTATGAGGGTAGCTGAGCCCTCCTGTCTTCACCGCTGCCTTCAATGCAGTGGTTGAGCTCTCTCTTCTCGGCCTCTCAGGTACTGTTGTCTTCTTTGACTTATCTGTTCCAACAGTCATGGTTTCCAGCTCTGCTCTGCAGCTAGAAACATGCTACGACGTCGTAGCTTCACCTTATCTCTTCGTCTTCGCCAAACTGTCTATCCGCCAAAATGGCAGCTTTTCCTGTAGCTACTGGACCTTGCTCGAACAGGAGTGTTAAAATATTGTAACTTCGAAGAATATTCTATATGTATCTTTTTGTGGTCCCCGATGGTCCTATCGGGAGAACCACTTGTATTACATTGTACCTTGATGCTCCTAATCGGAATAACTAATAAGAGTCATGAGGTAGTCCCCTCTAATTGTAAAGGTGGGTCATTAGCACCCCAGAGTGGTTACTTGAGCCTACATGTGTAAATCGAGCCTAGATGATTTAACTCGAGCCTACATGTCAAATGAGTTAACTTAAGTGAACGGATGAATATAAATAGAGGTGTAGTGCTCCTCATTTGAGACACACACACTCTCACTTGTGTAGCGCATTAGTGGAGAAGAGAAGTAGCTGGAGAAGGAGGAGGATCAGGCTTTGATCTCCTTGCTGGTTTTATCTTTTACCTTTTTGGGGCATCTATATTGAGGAAGCTTTTGCTGGGTTTTTCCCTTTAGGGTTTTCCCAGGATAAATCTTTGTGTTCCTTTTTTATGGTTGTGCTTGTCTATCTTTCAGTGATACTGTTTATATGCTTTTGTCATGAAAATGAAATGAAATACTGATGTCTTAGCTAAGCATACGAAAATTTAACAGTCACTAACTGAACTCAAATGAAGGAGGTTGGTTCTGGCACTCCCAGTGGCTCCTAAATTATAGGGATTGGTCTAGTAGGCGCCTAAACTGATGCATGAAAGTGCAGTCAATGGCAGTTAGCCTCAACTAGTGTTTCCCACACTCTAGTAACTAGTACATGTGGCCCAATTAGGCCATGTGGGCCCGATGATACGAGTGACTAAATATAGACTGAAACGACTCCTAATTTAGACATAATTGACCAAATTGGACAAGGAAGGATTATAATCCTAATACCCCCCTTGAATGCTAACTTGGACAATTTTTGGGCCCTGGTAACTAAGACCATAGGTCACCCATTACAACTAAAGCAAAGTAACTGCTTAATAGAAGGAAATGGGGAAAAAACCACATGGGAAAAAAGTCCCCCCTCAAACTAAGCAGGTGGAATTAGGATTCAAGTTTAAAAAAATTGAAAAGATGTTGCTGCAACCTTCATCTTTGTGGTGTAGCGAAGAAACATGCATGATGTTCTGCGAACAGGTATCCTGGGGCATGGCATGTAGACTTCTCCATCTTTTCCCGAAATGATGATGGAAGGAAGGAGGAATGTACCCTTTGCCTCTTTTTGGATGAAGAGGTGTATGATCCACTCTGTTCTTCTGAGAGCAGTGTAGCTGATTAGACCTTGCCATGTAGCATCTCACATGGAGTTTATTGCATCTCTCTGAAGGAGGTGAGTTTGCATGACATAGCGCAAGGTTCTCTTCTGAAACTGATCTTTTGTCCACTGTGTGTTAGATGGATTTCCAGTCATCTTCCTAGCTGCCCGCTTGGGAGTAGGGACTAGATTTGGATCTGAATCACCCTGGATCTCAATCTCATAAACTGATACAACTGGTTCTGCTTCTGATTATGAAATACTAGTGGAAACTGCAAAAGGAGTAGATATAATGTTTTTACCTCCCCTTTTAAGTGGAAGCTGAGAGTGCACTGGTTCTAAAAATGGCAGGAAGTGTGAGAATTCATATGCCTTGGAGGCATGATGTGTAGCACCCTTCGATATGATGTTTCCAGTAGAGATATATTTGATCTCCACTGAGTCAGGACCAAATGTCACTCGCTTTGGACCGCTAGTGTGAGTCATCTAGTATACAGATAACATATTTGCAGCTAAGGAGATAACATAAAGCACATCTTTGAACTTTCCATGTTCAAGCTTGATAGAACCCTTCGCTTTGGCTTGAATTTGACTATTATTACCCATGTGAATACTAAGGCCATCAGTAGACTGTAAAGAAAAGAATGATTCTCTGGATGCAACCATATGATTGGAAGCTCCTGAATCAATGAGGAAGGCATGCGTTCTTGAACAAATATCCTTCAGTGCATGTAATCTCTCATCATGTTCTCAAGTTTCTTCTCTATGATTAGCCTTGTTATCACCAACCTTGTAGCTGTCTATGCAAGATGGATCCAGGATGGATGGTAGAGGGACAAGCAACTAAGGAGGTGGAACCCAGACTACCTAGACTCCCAAAGAGATGGTTGTCACGCTGATTAAGGGAGTCTTTGCTTTATGTTTTTTGAGTCCAAGACAACAATGGGGGAGACCCAGATCTGCTCCTGATAGGAGAGATCAAACTTAGACACCAGATCAGATCAAAACAAACTTTGAGGTACATAAGGTGTAAGGTGCTTAGGAACTCTAGATCTACAGTAGGATTCAGTAGATGGATCAGGACTTTAGCAGTATATTGGTTGATCCAAAGCAGTAATCGGATGACCTTTGGGGGAAATGGTTAGATCTAGGGTTTTGGTACTAACAACTAAAGAAGATGATCTCTGCCTTGGGAAGCATAACCGAGGCAAGATGGGTAGGAAAAAAGTCGAGACTATCTAGTACCTGGTTGACAGACTCAATGAAGAAGGTGAACAGGTGTGATTGTCTGAGTCATCAAGGAACAACCAATTTCAAGGGGAAAAGGTCAATTCAGGGCTAGCACTAGGGATGGGAGATTAGTGCCTTTCGTTCATTGGGCAATGGAGTCAGTATACACCCAGGATTGAGGTGAACCCACCTAGGGTAGACCCTAATCTGCAGACCCAGATAAGTCTTTTGGTCCAGATGGCTCAGTTTGGGCAGAAATTCAGTCAAGGAATGCTAGCGCTAGGGTTGGATGGGACAGATCTATAGATATGAGGCCACTAGCAGACAACCAGCTCAGTGTTGAAGGTGAAATGGGACCAGGAGGGGCTGATCTACACACTTGGTTCAGAGAAATTTGGAAAAAGTCAGATCCTGAAAAAGTCAAAGTTGATGATGGAGGCTGAGAGGGTGAAAAACTGATTTCTTCAGATCTAGGGCAAGCATGTTGGATCTAGCTCAACATTAGGGGTGTTATGGAGTGCTCAAGACCTAATCTATCATCCTAGCCTGTCATATTTCGGAAACAGTAAACTCAGGAAAGGTCAAGTTTTTCAGTGATGGCGCTAGGGTTGTTTTTAGTCTAAAACTTAGATCTAGGTCACACTGTCATGAATCTAGATAACGTTGGGGGTGATTTGGAATATATGAGACCCGATCTATCAGTCTATGAAGTCATAAATCAGAAAAAGTCAAAACCCTAGTAGGTCAAACCAGCAGGAATTTGACCAGCATTGTAGTAGATTTAGTGAAGGGGAGACCCGATCTATGAAACCCAGCAGTGGTTTGGCCAAAGATCGGATGGTTCACAGATTTAGTATTTTTTAAGGGTTTTTTAGTATTTTAAGGATTTTCAGAAAAATGGAAGGAAAACAGGTACAATGGATTTAGATATGTTAAAGAGAAGAGAATTACCTGTTGGATCGTACATGGAAATGCTTGGAGAATTCTTAACAGTGATTATCCTTGCTATCCCAATCAATTCTGGAAGATCCATGTGATTTCTATGATGGATGTAAGCCCCAAGCCACCAATGCGCCCGCTATCCTGCATGATCAAATGTCAACAATATCAGATTTGCTAAGACAAGATAAAGAAACCAAATGCTATAGCAAAGTAAAAAGAAGTAATCATAGATCACAATGACACTAATGAAACCCCATGATCCAAGATGAAGATAAATGGACGAGTTGAGGTCCCCCTGCAAAAACGCTCCAGCCAAAATGCCCTCCTGTAGACAAGACAATGATAGTAGAAAAAATATAGATCTCACATGAATTTCCACAATGCTAGGAAGCAGAAGACTATCCAATCACCATTTGAGAACATCAGATGCGAAGCAGATCTAGAAAATATCCACGGAAAAATCTTTCTATTATTCAAATCCAAGAGCCAAAGACCCCTTACAAATGAGAAGCTCTCTCCTTTAAATATAAATGAGAGAACCACAATCATAACCGAATCCTAACCACTTTCAAAACTAGAGGCTAAGATTAAATGATAAAATATTCTAATCAATGGTTGAGATGAGCTCAACATACAATACATGGATCAATATAACCATAAAGTACCAAAGTGGACTAAATCACCCACAAAGAGGGAACCCCACTCAACAAGAAATAAATGAAGCACATGGTGGGTCCATGGAATGTTAAATAACTCCCTATGGGTACCCCATGGCATAATAAAATAATATAACATTTTAATTCTTTGACTTTGTGCCTCCTTGAGGAAATCGTGAGCCTCCCAAAAGCTCCATAAAATAATATAAAATACCCAAAAAATAGGTGTGGGCCCAATTAGGTGTTGCAATTGCTGAAGAAGGTGTAGAGGACATCACTCTCATCATCATGACTCATCCAGTGTCATTTCCTTGCCTCAGTAGCCCAAATCGATTTCTTCAATAGCCATTTAATCATTTTTAATCTGCCTCGGGAAACGTGAACCTGCCAAAACAACCTCCTAGGGTGCCTGCGTTGTCAAACTGAGCCCACCAGGATCTCTGGGATGGGGGTACTATGGTACAAACAAGTGGTTGTACCCCCTATGTCCATAAAACTCCCTAGGAGATCCAAATAAAACATGTCCCTGCTCAGACACATCATCCTGTGAGGCAAAACTGCATCAGAAAGGTAAAATAAGCCTAAGCATTTCTACAAGGTAAAACCAATGATGGACAAACAACAACACAAGGAATGGCAGTGCCTCACAAATGGTTGAGTTGTTTAGAGAGTGCTTATTCAACTTAGGCATCATGACTACATCAAGTTTGATCCAGTTTCATTAGGACCATCAATTTTATTTCCATGGCATTTTTCGCCTATATGACCCTTTGGGACTTCACCGGTGCTTAAAAGCACAGCTAATTGTAGCTTTCATTCGGGACATATTCAAATTTATATGGTCAGCAATATTTGGATATAGCATATATTTAACCATTGCTTTTTTGGACCTTTTCTTATACCTTTCAAGGGATATTTTAGCATTTCATTGCTCTTGCCCTTTTTCACATATGTTAAGAAACACAGTTTAAAATTTTCATTTTCCGTGGGCATATATATAACATTTTCCAACACAAGTAGTACATGAGCTTTCAGTTTTAGCCAACAACATCTCAACTGATCAAGGGGAGTTCTGCATAGTTCCAAACATTGGGACAACTGACCAAAATGATTTAGGCATACAATCCAACTCACCAAAGGTAAGTTCTGTCACCAACTCAGAGCCGAGACACAATATAAACATGGAGGCTTGTCTAACAAAGGTTATAGTGGGGAAAGGTCCTCCATGCCACAAGTCAAGTAGTAAGTCGGGTTAAAAACAAAACTGGAAGGAAATGGATGTGTGGAGACAGTGAAAGATGAAGCCAACACTAGCAAGCCAAAACAATGGTGGGAATGACTACCTCTATTCTCCTTAAGGAGGGTAAAACCAATGAGTATAGATCAAGAAATTCCAAGTCTAAGTAGGGACATCAATATATAATAAAAATACAATCCAAGTCCATATAATTATGACCGCCAGATCAAGACACTACATGTTAATACATGTCACAAAGATGAGTATAAGAGCAATGATAACCATAACAAAATATAATAAAGGTTGAGCCATAATCATGTATATAATCCATCTAAACCATCATCTGTCCAATGGGAAATTACTGATATAAATCTGGGCATCAATAACTACTCTGTAAATGACTAAATGACTACATCAGTCCTCAAATCTAAGTGTCCTGAGACTCAGTCTTGACATGGGAGAGTACGATAGTCCACAAACAAAGTAATGATCCGACAAAACTGTTCATCTCAGCATCTCATCTGAAAGAGATCTAGCTGAAAAATGTAATGTATCTGAAAAATAGAATATGGTAGCCCGACTACTATATATGTGATAACATCTGGCTCCAGCTGGGACAAGTGCTCTGCTAAAAAGAGCGCTTGAGAACCTCAGAATCTCTGGTCGTCGCACTTTACTTCTCACATTCTCGATCAATCCATCCAGCTCTGCAACCGCTACCAAAAATTTCACTGACTACCTACAACATGTCCAGATCTATACCAAACTCACAGACCGGTCGTTAGAACGATATGTGGATAATATATAAAATACTGAAAATGAAGATGCATGAAACTAAAAAGTAGAAAATAAATCTAATATATAACCATAACTTTCAATAAAAGTTTGATTTTTATTTTGCAGAAATCAAATCTACACTAAGAGCTTCAAAGGTGAGCTTTAGGAAAAAATGCAAGATTCTACACTACTGCCGGGAAAGGCTTATTTCATCCTACCTACCCTACTCTAACCAATTTGGACAAGTGTTAGGTAAAATCATAAATCCAATGCAACCACTTGCTGAACGAATCCATTGAGATTTCTTTACAGTTAATGATACAACAAATCAAAGATGGCTTGTAAGTAATGTGAATGAAAAATGAAGCCATTATAACTTGTGGTTTGAAGATCAACGAAAGACATGGATAAAGAGAAATGAAATCATGCTAGGGATGAGATTGATTGTTGCAAACTTCTTTTACCCATAGATCGATAGGATCATAAAATTTATGCAAGTTTAGATTTGCTGAAATAAAAGAATACGATACATGATTCATTCCCCCTAGGCCATCATTGTTTCCCTCCTCTTTCTGGTTAGCACACTCAATCATACTTACATCATGATCAATGGTGAAGCAAAATAGGGACAAATTAGAGGTCATTAAACCAGAAATTGAGATTAACACCATTTGTTGTTTATAAAATGAGAAAATATGGAATTGGTCTTTATAGAGCTTTTCATTCACCCAATCAAAGAAATTAGCAAAGTTGAAAGCATTATGCACTAAGGATGAAAGGAGATAAAATGTTTTACCACTGACCATTTGGCACATTCAAGACTCTGTACCGCATGATACCATAGAGGAATTCAAAAGCTAGGATGGGAGGGTGGATTGACAAATTAAGACTTGATTTGTATCACCTAAAGATGTTAACACCAATCTTGCATGTGATATGGGACATTTGCTAGAGAAATTGGCAAGATTGAAACCAACATCCCAAGAACTAGACTCACTATGATTAATCTCCTCAACCAAATCAACTTGATCAAAAGTATGACGGTGAATAGTAGCAACATTACAAGAATCATTCCTTGGAGGCTCTTGATGATTATTTGGAGACAGATTCCAGTTCAATAGATGTGACAAAGAAGGCTTTAGGTCAAGCTCGCTTACTAGTATATCATCACCATGTGGTTCTTCTTCTTGAGATTGTTCATTACATTCAACTGAGGATAAATGATCATCATCATTCATTTGATAAGGAAAAATATCGCTATGTTCATTTCTATCCTCACAAACTTGGTCTTCAACCACAATATGACCACATGATTGTTCTTCAATGGAAGTTTTATTAATTTCAACCTTTTCTTCTTTTGCAGTGATATGATCAAGCTCTGAATCCAAATTCAGATAGGTTGGATACTGACTCAAATTATCATCAATTAGGCAATGACTATGGAGTTTCTCTTTTAAAGGCTCTTTAATGACCTCATTAATGGAAGGCTCAACTAAAGATGTTTCTTGGTGGTGCATGCTAGGTTCCCTTCCACGGATCAGATCCAGGATTTGCTTTGTGATTGCTTCAGGTAATAATTTTAGAGTATCTCGTATGATTTGATTGATATCCCTCTTAGTTTCAGCATGAGGTTTTGAAACATTATTCTCGAAGTACTCTGTAACATTCTTATGGATTGCAGGCACACTCATAATTTGGAACATATCAGGAGAGGAATGGTCCAATTGAGAAAGCACATTGTTAATATATTGATTATCAATGGCACAATCATTGCTAGACTGACACTCTAAAATTTTATCCGTGTTCCTACTCCAACTATCAATTAACAAATCTGTGAACATGTCACACCCAGTGATGGATCTTGGTGCTAAATGATCGAACCATAGTTGAACATCCCCTTGCAAGGATTCTCCTAAGGTTCGCATATAAACATCTTCATTGTTAGCACCTCTAGATTCCATGTAATCCCATAGAATATCCAGATGACTCTCAATAGATATATCTTTATTCCCATTGAACCGAGGCATCCTCCTAGTGTAATCATTTGGCATAGGATGAGGTGCCCCTGATATTTTAGAAAAGTCAAAAGGAGACTGTCTGTCTTGTTTTTTCACAGCTCTGGTTACTTACATGCTATAAGGATTTGATTGGGGTTGACTTCTAGGTTCATGTCGACTTACAGGTTCACTCGGGATGGTTGGGAAATATCTATTGCATGGGTGAGGAAGTTGGTGGGTATCATAAAGATTGTGATAACTAGATTCATACCCGTAGTCATGCTCGAGGTCATCCTCATACCCGTAGTCTGACCTCCTTCTATCCCTTTTGTTTATTTGTCTTGTATTTTCAATCATGTTTTTGGTTAATTCCTTCATGTGCCTCAGAAATACATCTGAATTCATTATGATTTATGGTATGTTCTAAGATCTTAAGATTAATACGTTGGGCACGGTCCTCAGTGGAGTCGCCAGGTGAACCACACAAGTAATTCACCAATAAGAGATATGTCGTAGGGAAAGGTGAGGTATGTTGAAACAAATTAGGCCTCTACCTCCCCAGCAACGATGCCAAAATGTTGAAAAAGAGAACAGGAGTATAGCTTCAGAAAAAATATCGAACCAGGGTAGGCCTCTACCTCCTCGTTAATGGGGCCAAAATGTTATCACCAAACTTGTAGATAGCTGTGCAAGATGGATGGTAGAGGAACAAGAAACTAAGGAGGTAGAACCCAGAATGCCTAGACTCCCAAAGAGATGGTTGTCACGCCAATCAAGGCAGTCTTTGCTTTATGTTGTCTGATTCGAAGACAACAATGGGGGAGACCCAGATCTGCTTCCGATAGGAGAGATCAGACCTAGACACCAGATTAGATCAAAACAAAATTTGAGGTATGTAAGGTGTAAGGTGCTTAGAAACTCTAGATCTATAGTAGGATTCAGTAGATGGATCAAGACTTCAGTAGTATATTGGTTGATCCAAATTAGTAATCGGATGACCTTTCGGGGGAATGGTTAGATCTAGGGTTTTGGTACTAGCAACTAAAGAAGATGATCTTTGCCTTAGGAAGCATAACCGAGGCAGGATGGGCAGGAAAAAAGTCAGGACTATATAGTACCTGGCTGACAGACTCAATGAAGAAGGTGAACATGTGTGATTGCCTGAGTCATCAAGGAACAACCAATTTCAAGGGGAAAAGGTTAATTCAGGGCTAGTGCTAGGGATGGGAGATCAGTTCCTTTCGTGCATTGGGAAATGGAGTCAGTATACACCTAGCATTGAAGTGAACCCACCTAGGGTAGACCCTAATTTGCAGACCCAGATAAATATTTTGGTCCAAATGGCTCAGTTTGGGAAGAAATTCAGTCAAGGAATGCTAGCGCTAGGGTTGGATGAGACAAATATGTAGATCTGAGGCCACCAATAGACAACCAGCTCAGTGTTGAAGGTGAAATGGGACCAGGAGTGGCTGATCTACACTTGGTTTAGAGAAATTTGGAAAAAGTCAGATCCTAAAAAAGTCAAAGTTGATGATGGAGGCTGAGAGGGTGAAAAACCGATTTCTTCAGATCTAGGGCAAGAAGGCTGGATCTAGCTCAGCGTTAGGGGTGTTCTGGAGTGCTCAAGACCTAATCTATCAGCGTATCCTATCAGATTTCGAAAATAGTAAACTTCGAAAAGGTCCAGTTTTTTAGTGATGACGCTAGGGTTGTTTTCAGCCTAAAACTCAGATCTAAGTCACACTATCATGAATCTAGACAGCATTGGGGGTGATTTGGACTGTATGGGACCCAATCTATCAGTCTATGAAGTCAGATAACAGAAAATGTCAAAACCCTAGCAGGTCAAATTTTCAGTGGGGGTGCTATGTAGTTTTAAGACTAAAATTCAGATCTAGGTCAAACCAGCAGGAATTTGACTAGCGTTGCAGTAGATTCAGTGAGGGGGAGGCCTGATCTATGAAACCCAGTAGTGGTTTGGCCAAAGATCAGACGGTTCCCGGATTTAGTATTTTTAAGGGTTTTTTAGTATTTTAAAGATTTTCAGAAAAATGGAAGGAAAACAGGTATAATGGATTTAGATCTATTAAAGAGAAGAGAATTACCTGTTGGATCGTACCTGGAAATGCTTGTAGAAGTATTAACAACGATGATCCTTGCTATCCCGATCAATTCTGGAAGACCCACGTGATTTCTATGACGGATGTAAGACCCAAGCCACCAATGCGCCCCCTACCATGCATGAGAAAACGTCAACTATATCAGATTTTCTAAGACAAGATAAAGAAACCAAATGCTAAAGAAAAGTAAAAAGAAGTAATCATAGATCAAAATGACACTAATGAAAACCCCCTGATCCAAGACAAAGATAACCGAACGAGTTGAGGCTCCCTTGCAAAAATGCTCCAGCCAAAACGCCCTCCTGTAGACAAGACAATGATAGCAGAAAAAATATAGATCTCACATGAATTTCCACAATTCTAGGAAGTAGAAGACTATCCAATCACCATTTGAGAACATCAGATGCAAAGCAGATCCAGAAAATATCCACGGAAAAATCTTTCTATTATTCAGATCCAAGAGCTAAAGACCCCTTACAAATGAGAAGCTCTCTCCTTTAAATAGAAATGAGAGAACCACAATCATAACTAAATCCTGAGCACTTTCAAAACGAGTGGCTAATATTAAAAGATAAAATATTCTAATCAATGGTTGAGATGAGCTCAACATACAATACATGGATCAATATAACCATAAAGTACCAAAGTGGACTAAATAACCCACAAAGAGGGTACCCCACTCAACAAGAAATAAATGAAGCACATGGTGGGTCCATGGAGTGTTAACTAAATCCCTATGGGAGCCCCATGGCACAATAAAATAATATAACATTTTAATTCTTTGACTTGGTGACTCCTTGAGGAAATCATGAGCCTCCCAAAAGCTCCATAAATTAATATAAAATGCTCAAAAAATAGGTGTGGGCCCAATTAGATGTTGCAACTACTGGAGAAGGTGCAGAGGACATCACTCTCATCATCATGACTCATCCCATGTCATTTCCTTGCCTTAGTATCCCAAATCATTTCTTTAATAGCCATTTAATCATTTTTTAATTTGCCTCGAGAAACGTGAACCTGCCAAAATAGCCTCCTAGAGTGCCTCTGTTGTCAAAATGAGCCCACTAGGCTCTCTGGGATGGGGGTACTATGGTACAAACAAGTGGTTGCACCCCATATCTCCATAAAACACCCTAGGATATCCAAATAAAACATCTCCCTGCTCATACACATCATCTTGTGAGGCAAAACTGCATCAGAAAGGTAAAATGAGCCTGATCATTTCTGCAAGTGCCCAGAACTGAAAATAAACTGTCTCATTAGACTCAGAGAGTCCAAATCCATCTAGGGTTTATACTCATACCCCTCTCAGGTCTCTACCTGGTCATCAACCATATCCAATGGACAATATAACCATTTGTAAATGATCAGACACCAAAAATATAACTCAGACTATCATTCATTTGCTGCAAGTGTTATAAGGCTAAGACATGCTATACAACTTATTTAAGCAACAATCACAACAAGTAGCAGCTATTTCACTCGCGGTGTATCAACCAAATACATATATATGGTTTATTTATTATTACTCAGATTAGACTTTCAGGGCTATACTCACTTCATAGTTGTAGTCAATTTTCTAGTGACGGGTGAAGGATGAAATTTACAAGGCTAGGGAAAAGGATGACTTCCTACTTAACATTTTGACACTTTGGATATGGAAAGGAAAAACTCACTAAAACCAATGCCAGACAAACAACAACACAAGGAATGGCAGTGCCTCACAAATGGTTGAGTTGTTTAGAGAGTGCTTATTCAACTTAGGCATCATGACTACATCAAGTTTGATCCAGTTTCATTAGGACCATCAATTTTCTTTCCATGGCATTTTTGGCCTATATGACCCTTTGGGACTTCACCAGTGCTTAAAATCATAGCTAATCGCAGCTTTCATCCGGGACATATTCAAACTTATATGGTCAGCAATATTTGGATATAGCATATATTTAACCATTTCTTTTTTGGACCTTTTCTTATACCCTTCAAGGGACATTTTAGCATTTCATTGCTCTTGCCCTTTTTTCACATATGTTAAGAAACAAAGTTTAACATTTTCATTTTCCGTGGGTGTATATATAACATTTGCCAACACAAGTAGGACATGAGCTTTCAGTTTTAGCCAACAACATCTCAAGTGACCAAGGGGAGTTCTGCACAGTTCCAAACATCGGGACAACCGACTAGAATGATTTAGGCATACAATCCAACTCACCAAAGGCAAGTTCTGTCACCAACTCAGAGCCGAGACACAATATAAATAGGGAGGCTTGTCCAACAAAGGTTATAGTGAGGAAAGGTCCTCCATGCCACAAGTCAAGTAGTAAGTTGGGTTAAAAACAAAACTAGAAGGAAATGGATGGGTGGAGATAGTGAAAGATGAAGCCAACACTATCAAGCTAAAACAATGGTGGGAATGACAACGTCTATTCTCCCTAAGGAGGGTAAAACCAATGAGTATAGATCAAGAACTTCCAAGTCTAAGTAGGGACATCAATATATAATACAAATACAATCCAAGTCCATATAATTATGACCACCAGATCAAGACACTACATGTTAATACATTTCACAAAGATGAGTATAAGAGCAATGGTAACCATAACAAAATATAATAAAAACTGAGCCATAATCATGCATATAATCCATATGAACCCTCATCTGTCCAATGGGAAAGTACTGATATAAATCTGGGCATCAATAACTACTCTGTAAATGACTAAATGACTACATCAGTCCTCAAATCTGAGTGTCCTGAGACTCAATCCTGACATGGGAGTGTACGATAGTCCACAAACAAAGTAATGATCCAACAAAACTGCTCATCTCAGCATCTCATATGAAAGAGATCTGGCTGAAAAATGTACCGTATCTGAAAAATAGAATATGGTAGCTCGACTACCATATATGTGATAACAATCCTTCCTTGCGCCAGCAGGTGCAGTGATGTTATGTTTCTATAGAAGAACAACCATTTCATCAATTGTTCTTCTCATATAGTAGCTTTCTGGATGAAAGCCCCTTCCACAGTAAGAACAAAGGATATTTCCTTTTCCATTCTTCTTTCTTCTCCTTGAACCTAAGGGCTCATTTGGCTGCTCTTTCTCCACATGAGGCTCTTTCTTTTGCTTCCCCTTACCATTCGTAGCTTTGGGTCCTCCAACAACCAATGCCTAATCTTTGGAGGATCCGATGATCCCCATTTGGACCAGCTTGTCATGCTCATGGGTGAGAGACTCAATGAAGGCATTGAGAGTTGGCATCTTCCAATTTAGTGTTGTGAGATTCCCAGTATGAAAGGTTGATACAAATACTGAGTAATATGCACCAAGTTTTGAGAGGATGGCAAGGATGAGTTGATAATACTCCTTCTCAACGTTACACAGCTTCAACTGGAACACCGGGTGCTTGAATTTGGTGAAGAAATCATTCAAAGTTTTGAAGTTTCCCAGGTGAAGAGAAATTATCTCATTCTCTAGTTGATAGATCCTCATATCATCTTGCTTATCAAACAGGGTAGCAAGTCGAGCCTAAATCTCCTTGGGAGTCTTTAATCCATTCATGTGAAAGAGAATATCTCTAGAGATTGAAAGGCACAGACATCCATATGCTTCATCAAGATTATTCCAATATTTTTCTTTTTCAACATAATGAATTGTCTCTACCTCTATGTCCATTTTGACTCTATAGAGTCTTTTGGAGAGAAGTTGCATCTCCATGTCCTCCTTCCACTGATGGTAGTTGAAAGGAGTGAGAATATCACGTCCCCACCCTTCTACCAGAGAGAGGATGCGACTATGCTACTATCAATACGGGCAATCTAAGCCCCATAACGTAATATAAAATGCATTGAACTTAAAAAAATACACAAATTTGTAAAACATGCAATATACAGTGGAAGCAGTTACATTTCATTCAAGCATTAAACACATTAGACATGTTCATCATATTTCATCTAGCAAATGCAAATGCAGAGATTAACACAAGAGATACTCATCTTGAAAGAAGCCTGTCCCGCAACCAGCTATGTTGCTGCAATGTTCCACCCAAACATAGGCCAGTGTGCTCATTAATCTCTCAACAACACTGCCACCCTCAAGCTGGGCATGATTCCCACAAGGAATAAGGGAGCACTAGTAGGCTCACACATAGCCAAAGGTATATCAAAATTTAGCCAAGCCAAACACAGTTGGGTTTATCAGGATTCTAGGGAGGTGGAAGGATGAATTGCTAAGCTAGTGAGCTCAACCACGGATCTATGGACACCTGCACCAGATATGGCTTGACTTCTAAACATCTACACACCCAACCCAAGGAACCATCCCCTTCTCTGCTACACAGTCCCTCGGGATATGCCTTCCATTCCAGTGCTATTCAGGGTATGTGAAGAAGAAAACCAGCCCCTCTAGATCTGTCTATGAGGTTCCTTTCTACACTAGGTTTATCAAGCTACTTCAGAACCAATTCCACTCCAAACCAGTTCAGACCAAAACAAGATATGCACCGACAGCAAGATACAAGTTCTGGAATTGATGAAAAACGGTTTTGGCAACAAAAAGAATTTGGCAAAATGGGGAAATCGACCCCTGGGTGAGAAATTCGAACTCATCAACTATTCTGGGTAGTTTATGAGCCAAAATTACTGCTATGAACCCCAAAATCATGAATCCTTGATGGCCATTCACTCAACAACACAAAAACAAATTTCCTAGGCATGGAAAATGAGGAAATTGACAGGAAAACGTGAGGAAGACAACCCAATTCCTGGGCATTACCAAACAAACGATTTCTAGCAAGTACAGTGATGTTATGTTTCTATAGAAGAACAACCATTTCATCAATTGTTCTTCTCATACAGGAGCTTTCTGGATGAAAGCCCCTTCCACAGTAAGAGCAAAGGATCTTTCCTTTTCCATTCTTCTTTCTTCTTCTTGAACCTGAGGGCTCATCTGGCTGCTCTTTCTCCACATGAGGCTCTTTATTTTCCTTCCCCTTACCATTCATAGCTTTGCGTCCTCCAACAACCAATGCTTGATTTTGGAGGATCCGATGATCCCCATTTGGACTAGCTTGTCATGCTCATGGGTGAGAGACTCAATGAAGGCATTGAGAGTTGGCATCTTCCAATTTGGTGTTGTGAGATTCCTGGTATGAAAGGTTGATACAAATACTGAGTAATATGCGCCAAGTTTTGAGAGGATGGCAAGGATGAGTTGATAATCCTCCTTCTCAGCGTTACACAGCTTCAACTGGAACACCGTGTGCTTGAATTTGGCGAAGAAATCATTCAGAGTTTCAAAGTTTCTCGGGTGAAGAGAAATTAGCTCATTCTCTAGTTGATAGATCCTCATATCATCTTGCTTATCAAACAGGGTAGCAAGTCAAGCCCAAATCTCCTTGGGAGTCTTCAATCCATTCATGTGAAAGAGAAGATCTCTAGAGATTGAAAGGCGCAGACATCCATATGCTTCATCAAGATTATTCCAATATTTTTCTTTGTCAACATAATGAATCATCTCTACCTCTATGTCCATTGTGTCTCTATAGAGTCTTTTGGAGCGAAGCTTCATCTCCATGTCCTCCTTCCACTGATGGTAGTTTAAAGGAGTGAGAATGTCACGTCCCCACCCTTCTACCAGAGAGAGGATGCGACTATGCTGCTATCAATCCGGACAATCTAAGCCCCATAACGTAATATAAAATGCATTGAACTTAAAAACATACACAGATTTGTAAAACATGCAATATACAGCGGAAGCAATTACATTTCATTCAAGCATTAAACACATTAGACATGTTCATCATATTTCATCCAGCAAATGCAAATGCAGAGATTAACACAAGAGATACTCATCTTGAAAGAAGCCTGCCCCGCAACCAGCTATGTCGCTGCAACGTTCCACCCAAACATAGGCTAGTGTGCTCATAAATCTCTCAGCAACACTACCATCCCCAAGATGGGCATGATTCCCACAAGGAATAAGGGAACACTAGCAAGCTCACACATAGCCAAAGGTATATCAAAATTCAGCCAAGCCAAACACAGTTGGGTTTATCAGGATGCTAGGGAGGTGGAAGGATGAATTGCTAAGCTAGTGAGCTCAACCACGGAGCTATGGACACCTGCAACAGATCTGGATTGAATTCTAAACATCTACACACCCAACACAAGGAATCATCCCCTTCTCTGTTACACAGTCCCTCGGGTTATGCCTTCCATTCCAGTGCTATTCAGGGTGTGTGAAGAAGAAAACCAGCCCCTCTAGATCTGTCTGTGAGGTTCCTTTCTACACTAGGTTTATCAAGCTACTTCAGACCCAATTCCACTCCAAACTAGTTCAGAGCAAAACAAGATATGCACCCACAGCAAGATACAAGTTCTGGGATTGATAAAAACGGTTTTGGCAACAAAAAGAATTTGGAAAAATGGGGAAATCGACCCTTGGGTGAGAAATTCAAACTCAGCAACTATTCTGGGAAGTTTATGAGCTAAAACGACTGCTATGAACCCCAAAATCGTGAATCCTTGATGGTCGTTTGCTCAACAACACAAAAACAGGTTTCTAGGGCATGTAAAATGAGGAAATCGGTAGGAAAACACGAGGAAGACAACCAAATTCCCGGGAATTACCAAACAAATGATTTCTAGCTTGGAAAACAATGAGGAAATGCAGCAAAATCATGGGGGAGGCAACCCAACCACTGATCATTACAAAAACAATTTCCCAATTTGGGAAAAATGAAGAAAACGGATGCCCATGTGAGGGAAAAACACACACAGCAGACAAAAACGTGAAGGAAAACAACTCTCCAAGCTCCCACTGCGTGAAGAAATGGAGGACGTGGGCGAACCACCACATGGGCATGCATTTTTGGCTATTAACTTGCCCCAAAAGTCAAAATCGCGTTTCCCAAAAACAGATGGCTTCTCCAATTCGAATTTGGACTGCCATACTCTTCCCATCCCATGCAATAACTACCTCAACCAATTTCTGGCAGAAATAAATGATTGGGTGAGTAAGACAAGAAAGGTGGTTGACAACTTGATGGGTTTTGCCCCTTGACATTTGGCTTTTCCCCATTGGCTCAAGGTTTGAATATCCCCCCCTCCCTTATCCTTAGGAAATCATGCGCCCATCTCTTTAAAGTTGCATTGAAATAGCTGGTTGTGGGTATTTTAATTTAATTGCATATTTACATGATGTCAAAAATTATAATGTGTGTGGCTATCACGAAATACCATCAATAGCGATTTTAATCGCCGAAACATAAAACGCTAAATCTATGGGTTCCTAATCATTACCTTTGTGACAAAACTTATTGAAATTGATTAAGAAGGGGATTCCCAGGTATGATATATGCATTAAATTAAAAAAAAAATTTGTTTTCATTATGGGTTGTTATAACCAACATATTTCACAAATGAATAATGGGCCTGGGGACAACATAATGCATTGCAACCATCATGGATTGTTTGGATGCTAGACCGTAGTGTCTACAATCTCTGAAAAAGTCATAGGAATATATGCTAAACATTATCTATAGGTTGCTACAGAATATTTGCAGGCTACTACAATGGATATGGTTGATGGTTGTTGTTGTATGTTGTTTCTACTGGAGATGGTGAGTTGTTTAGAAATATCTTGAAAATGGATCCATTTTTAGTATTTGAAAAAGGAGAATATGGAGTTTTGGATAGAAATGCTCAAAATATAGATGGTTGTTGCATTTTGAAAAATTGGTTCAATGAAAGAGGGGCAGATCTCACTTTCATTATTATTTTTCTTTAAAAATTGCAAATAGCATTAACAGTGATACTTGGAGCAGAAATTATCATTTTCCAATCTATCATAGCTATTTGCAGGTCTTCTTTCAAGACACTTCTAATGCCAATACCAGCCATATTTCTTCGCTCCAAATATTTGCCACATAGTGGATGCACTAGCCTTTCGACGAGGAATACATTGCTGCATCAGGACACACAGATTCTTTAGTTTGGGGGGAGAAGAAGCAATTTCCTCAATTCGAGAGAAATGACTATTGTATACTCCATATTTCCTTGAGCAAGTTGAATATCAACATGTCATGGAATTGATTCAGGTTTGCATTAGTCTCTTATGGTTGTTACTTAGTATCATTTCTCCTTCACTAAAACATTAGCATTGAAAGGAATCCTAAGAGCACACTTTGAATTGGAGGAGAATATGGGTGGTTCAAGATAAATGAAGAATGTGCAAACCCATGTTTGTGAGGGAAACCAGTCCAAATAAACTATATTCTGTTTGAAGAATTTAAAATGCTTTGGAGATTGTATTAAATAATTGCCAGAAATTGATTGGGCATGATATGGTCATAATGAAGGAGATTATAAGCCTAAGAGACTATGGATTGGATGTTTTTTTTCCACCACTTCTTCAATTATAGTGCTGCCATGTACATAAATGAGTTCAAGTGCCAAGGATAAAAAAATTCATGATGGCTAAGCCATGCTTTTACTCATCCATGTTTTTGAAAATTGTAGAAATTGAAATGGAGATATCTCTCAAACGGTGAAGTGGGTTTTCATGACATTTGGAGAAGATAAACATTATGGTAAGAAGAATAAATGCACCAAGTTTTAGCTCAATCCAATGCACAGTTTTCTAAAAATAGAGCATAGTCACCTACATCCATTTTCTCATTTTGTCAAAAAACGTGATGTGGGTTTCTCCAATATTTGGCTGGGAGAAGCATAATGGCATTCCTAATACCCCTGAAAAATTTGGTAAAAAACTAGTTTATATTTTTGGAAAAAACACATTTTTTGTGAAAGCTGCAAATTGCGAGTCTATTGGCTACAAAATTTATTTTTCTTGCATTTTTGCACTGAAAAAGTTAAGTTGGAATGGAGGATTGTTAAAACTGATATTTCATACCTCTTAATGATCAGGTACATTAGTAGTGGTTTGTTGATGATTCATTTTGAGTCATGCATAAAAATGAGCATCATTCAGTTTGGTTGACATAGGGTTGCATGAGGATATGCAACATTTTCAGTTTGGGGGAGATGATGGGCCTTAGATTTAGCATATTTTTACCACCATTTCACCTTATCTATAATGCATTTTTCCTATCCATATTCATGCATTAATCCCTTCTTACGCCCATATCAGGGTTTTTATGCTCAAGTAATTTTTCCATTACATGTCTTAGTATTTCATTTGATTTTTGACTAACATTGAGGGAATTAGTGTACTATGTATTTTCTTTGAATATTGAATCAATTGTTGGAAGTAGCTACAACATATTTGAGGGGGTTCTGTAACAGTTGCGGAACTACATAAACTCTACATGCACATGTAGAACTACGAAAACTCTACAGGTATCTGTAGAACTACAAAAACTCTACAGGAAATCACAGAACTACAAAAACTCTACAGGTAGTTGCAGAATTATGGAACTATGGAAACTATGCAGGTATCTGCAGCATTACGAAAACTACACAGAACTACGGAAACTCCTACAGAAATTACAGAACAATGAATAATTCGAATTTATCCTCAACCACTTGTCATTCTATGGATAAAAGAGCATCATTAACCTCTTGGATATGAAAAGAATCTTGGATAAATATTATATTTGATTATTTGGCAAGGATCTTGGATTAGTTTTGAATTAGTTTTGAGATCCAAACTTTTAGGAATTTGTTGAGGATATTTTGGATCCTCATTTATTATTTGTTATAGAGAAATCATGTATAAATAAGAGTTCATTCTCCATTCTATGGGAGGAATCTTAAATCAATAGTCCAAATGATGATGGAATAAAGCTATACTTTCATCTTGATTCAATTAGATCTTAGTTTTATAATTTCTTTTGCAATATGATTTTATTCATTTTATGTTGATGTAGTTGTACCTCATTGCTTAGTTGTGATTTCTTATGAAGTGTGAATTTTATTTCTGCAATTTGATTTCGATGCATAGATAGATATTTAAATGTTTATTTTACCATCATTGAGCTTAATGCAATAATATTATTTACTCCTTTGGATCATAAATAGTAACTTGTACTTCGCAAGGATAGCTTTTAGATTTTATTTCTGCAATTTATATTTCTGTCAAGTGTGTGGTGAACTTAGATTTAGAATTTACTTTTTCCGCAAAGTGTGACGTAGTTCTAGAATTTACTTTTCTTGCATAGTGTGAATTAGCTTTAACATTTGCTTTCCAATAGATGTGAATTTAATTTAGAATTTGCTTTCTAGTAGAGTGTGATTTAGTTTAGCATTCACTTTCAAGCAAAGTGTGAATTTAATTTTAGCATTTACTTTCCCGTCGTGTGATTTACTTTCCTTGCAATTTAGTTTCAATAGTTGTTTAGATGGCTAGTTCCTTGCCAAGACAATGTAACTGCTCATACCATTGTTTGTAAGTAAGGTTATTGAACTACGGCTTCACAGTAGATAAACCAATGTAAGAGGAGATTGTGGTTTGCATATACAGTGCACGGTAACTCACAAGTTCTCAACGAACCCCGGGTTGACAATTAATGTACACTTCTTAGTTGTTTTCTGAGTAGTTAGAAGACAATTAAAAATCCCGTCAGCGAATACAAGGCCAGATATATGCTTTGTTGTGAACAACTTAAGTCAGTATCTAGTTAAACCTAGATAGGTTCACTTGATAGATACAAAGAATGCGACGAGGTACCTAAAAGGTACAATAGACTTGGTAATTTACTATGGTAGAGATTATTACTACATATTGTATGGATATATGGATTCAGATTGTGAAGGAAATGTCACAGACATGAATAGAACCTTAGGTGGATTTTATTGTCTGGGATCTACCATGATCTCATGGTTTAGTAAGAAGCAATCCAGTATTTCTCTCAGTATAGCTGAAGTAGAGTACATAGAAGCTCTCAGTCAGGATTATTTGACATAGAGTTGGACACCACAGTGATTCTTTGTGACAACCAGAGTTTCATAAAGATGGTAGAGAATCCGGTGTTCCATGATAAATAAAATCACATAGAAATATGATATTTTTATATGAGGAATATTGTACAAAAGGGAGCTATAAATCTCCAGTATGTGAGTACCGATGAGCAAGTTGTTGATGTAATGACCAAGCCTCTATCTCGAGTAAAGTTTAAATAATTCTGTGACAAGCTTGGTGTATTTCGAAAATAATTTCCTCGCAAGGACGAATAATGATTATTGCAAATGATGAAGATATGGAATCTCTTCGAAAGGAGGAACAAGTTGAAGATATGGAATCCCTTCGGAAAGGAAGAGCAAGTCGAAGATATGAACCCTCCTCGAATAAAGGGGGAGAAGGTTGATAATATGGATCCTCCCACGAAAGGGGGAATGATGATAAGACCAACATCGATGATGGGATGACATGATGCTGACAAGTTCCGACATTCACTTGTGGATGACAGTATCCTCTCTTGAGGATTGTAGGTATAACACTTTGTTCATCAGAGGGGTATTTACTAAGGATGGCCCTGTAGATGTTACTCTCACATGGAGACTACCCACATTTAGTTGTGGACACCGTAGAATAACACTCTCTTAGGAGTGTTCCTGGCCTCAGTGGCAAGGATGCTCTACGATGAGTCCTTATGGACGACATTTACATGTGGTCAAGATTTTCTTTGCAAAAATTACTCTTGTATGGAGAGTATACCTACATTTATATGTAGATGTCATAGAATAACACTCGCTTGGGAGTGGTCCTAGAATAAGTGGAAAGGATGCTCTATGATGAGTCCTCATGGAGACCGTAGTATAACACTCACTTGGGAGTGGTCCTAGCCTTAGTGGCTAAGGATGTTCTACGATGAGGGCTGACACATAGGTGCGGCCGAGATCTACTCTGCAGAAATTACTCTTGTATGGAGAGTATGACTACATGTATGTGTAGATGTCATAAAATAACAATCTCTTAGGAGTGGTACTAGATTTGGAAGCTGAGGATGCACTATGATGAGTCCTTACAGATGACACGACCTACATCTAGGTGCAGTCGATATCTACATTCAATTGTAGATGATTCAACTAGTCGATACTATGGACCCTCCTTGTTAAGGGGGAGTAGGTTGATGGAGTATTGCATCATCCTTGGACCTATGTCCTAAAGTGATAGGGATTCAACATCCCACAAAGAGATCATGTGTACTACAGGTAGCATGGCGACGAAGGATCAAGAAGATCGAAGTGCTGCTGCAAAGGATCAAAATGATCGAAGTGTTACTACTACGAAGGATCGAGAAGATCGAAGTGCTGGTATGAAGGATTGAGAAGATAGAAAGTGTTGTAAAGGATTGAAGATCAAAGTACTGCTACAAAGGATAGAGAAGATCAAAGTACTGCTACGAAGGATTGAAAGATCAAAGTGTTGTTGCAAAAGGATCAAGTGATCGTGTGAGGAAGAAGATGAAGACATTGAAGAGTAATTGTTCTAGTTACTGGTGAATCTTGAAAGTTTCCTATGATGTATATATGTATTACCTTGATATTGTTGAAGATATTGTATCTCGGTTCTCCTATAGTCTATGATGATGTTGTCAATAGAATAACCTTCTTGGTAAGGAGGACTATTGAAATATTGTAACTTCAAGGGATATTATAAATGTATTTTACTGATGTAACCCAAGGGAGATGTTATTATTCCTCTGTCGAGGTGTTACTATTGTAATTCGTCATCATAGAGTTATGAGTAAAGCCTCCATTGTAAGTTGGGTCATTAGTACCCTAATGAATAATATAAAATAATGTTTTGAGTCTTCCTAGGTGAAGTCGACTGAGATAGTTTAGTGGGGCCAACTTTTTTAGGGTAAAATTCAGTTGGCTCAATGTGTATAAATACAAGAGATGTGCTTCTTATTTGAACAAGGATTCAGTCACTTCAATAGTGCATAGGAGAGAGAGAGAAAAAAATCAACAAGGAGGATTATAAATGTTTTGGGGTTTTTTCTTATACATCTTATACAGAGGAAGTTTTGTTGGGTTTTCTTCCCCTTGAGGGTTTCACAGGATAAATATTGTGTCTATCTTGTGATTTTGTTTCTTTCAGTGATTCTGCATATGCTAGTGTTGTGAATTTGGATTGAACACTAATGATATCTAGTCTAGAATATGAAATCTTAACAACTTGGCCGACTTATCTTTCTTACCGGGTTGACTTCTCTAGGGAGACTCAAAATAACATTTATATAATAATTATTTTGGGTACTATTGACCCAACTTACAATGGAATATTTACATTGATTCTTTCAAGAATTTTGCATAACCAAGTACATCAATAACATCCCCCGAAGGAGGTATAACAATAATATAATAAAAGTACAATAAGAATATATTTTTAAGTTACATAGCATTCAAGACTCCCTCTTAAAAAGGAAGGTATTCTTCTATCATGATTATCATCACTGGACATCATCGTTGGGTATCCTCATTACATCTCATCATTGTTGTTGCAACTCTGTACTCATGCCATTGACTTGTAACATCTCTCAAATCTATACATCGCCAAAAGTTCTATAGTGCCAACCCTTTTTCATGCTAGATGTAAATCCACACACACACACACACACATTTATATATAGTGCTAGTCCTTTTTCATACTGGATGTATATATACAGTACCCCTCTTTTTTCACATTAGATGTATAGATCACATGTATTTTCATTTCCAACCCTTTTTCATGTTGGATGCACATCTCCATAGTGCCAAACCTTTTTCATGTTGGATGCACATTTCCACAGTGCAACCCTTTTTCATGATGGATGCATATATACGTAGTGCCAATCCTTTTTCATACTGGATGCACATTTTCGCAGTGCCAACCCTTTTTTTTTATGTTGGGTGCATATATTCGTAGTGCCAGTCCTTTTTCATACTAGATTCCTAACTCTGTAGTTCCTAACCTTTTTCATGCTAGATGCATATCTCTGCCGCTGTCAGTCCTTTTTCATTATGGATGCCTAATTCTGCAACGCCAACCCTTTTTCATACTAGATGCATATCTCCATATATAGTCCCATTCCTTTTTCATACTAGATGCATATTTTTACAGTGCCATCCCTTTTTCATGTTGGATGTAAATATCACACATCTAGAGTTCCATCCCTTTTTCATGTTGGATGCAAGTCTCATACACATCTTGCAGTACTAACTCTTTTTCATGTTGGATGCAAGTCTTGTACACATCTTGTAGTGCTAACCCTTTTCATCCCGGATACAAGTCTCATACGTCTTCCACAGTGCCAAACCTTTTTCATGTTGGAAGTGAAGACTACTAAGCCACATCTAGGACTCATATCTCCCTCCTGCAAAGGACACCGATATGGACAACTCCAATATGGTCCCTGAAGTACTCAAACTCCACTCTTGACAATTTATTAGTCAATACATCAGACATATGCTCACCTATCACAATATACTAGAGCTTCATTGCTCCTCTTTGCACCATATCCATGATATAGTGATACCTTATCTTGAAGTGCTTAGACTTGACATGAAAAATAGGGTTCTCAGACAACTTCACAAAACTTTGGTTGTCACAAAACACACAAGTCACCTCTGACTCAAGATCAAACAATCCTGCAAGTAGCTTCCTAATCCACACATCCTCATAGATATATGGATAAGGTGCAATATACTCTGTCTCGAATGTACTCTGTGCCACACACGTCAGACCCCAAATTGAAGCAGCATCCTAAATTTCTCTTCCTATTTGTGGCACTCTTATCCCAATCTGAGTCAACATAGAACTGCAAACTAATCCTTTGATCTATCACATATTTGAGGCCATAATCAATCGTACCCTTCAGGTACCTCAACACATACTTTGATACAGTGAGGTGGAAACGTATCAAACTCTACCATGTGCCGACTCAATGTGTTCACCACAAAGCATATATTTGTCCTCGTGTTCATCAAGTACATCAACAAACCATTCATTTACATGTATCATGTGGAATCAATTGTCTTTGAAGTAGTATCATACACCAACTTCAAGTTAGATTCCATTGGTGTAGCCATGGACTTTCAATCCATCATCTTGAATCTCTTTAGGATCTCTACCACATATTTTCTTTGACTAAGGAAAATATCAATTGGATTCTTCCACACCTCAAGACCTAAGAATCATGCCAAGATTCTTGAACTCTAAAATATACTCCCTCTTAAAGAGAGAAGACATGTGGTATCACTCTAAGCATATCCCTGAGATATTAAGGAAAACAATCCTTTCTTAGATAGAGGATAAGTGATAATGTATCTCAATATGTCTCTGCAATCTATGCTATATTCACTCCCTCTGAAGCGAATCTTTCCTACTCCCTCTATATATTAACATCTTGTACTCTTTGGATTGGGACCTTTTGCACTGGAGTGACTGATAGCCTTATCTGTTGATGGCCTTCTATTTATTTATCTATGTCATCTTCCATCAACTGAGTCTACTAAAATGAGCTTATTTCTCTCAATATCACTGGATACCAAGATCCTTCATCTCGAACTATGTTACAGGTTCCCTCTTGCACCCATCCATGAGCTACTAATCCTATATAAGAAGCCATCTTTAACCTTGTAGTAAAGGTTGAAATCTCATCACTCTAGGTGATCCTCAAGCTCATCATGTAATTGTATGTCCTGGCATGCAATTCCCTGGGTGCCTTTTGAGCATGTACAAATCCTTCTTCACTCTGCACATATGTGATTCTATGTAGAGAGTCATGCTCAATATACACTTCTACTTCAATTACAACATCTATCTAGTGGAATATCCATCATTTAAGAAGTGTGTCTAGCCACTAGAGAAAACACCTTGCCATAATCAAATTCCTATTTTTGAGAGAAACCAAAAACCTTGCTTTGTACTTCTGTATAACAAGTCTTATCGCCCATATCTTGTAGGTGATTGTACACAAAATTTCCTACAAGTCAAATTCAGTTGCATGATTAGAAACATTTCATAATTTTCAAAACATATTGGCATTTTAATGATAATGCATAAATCACATAGTTATGCAACCATTTTAGCCAATGCTTCAACACAACACCCATCCATATCCCATATACATACGGTAACTCTCTCGATTCATTCCATATATGCCATAACATAATATTAAGCATTTGCACTTCTCTCAACATGTTAGAAAAGAGGTTTCACTCTAGATAAGTAGAAATGGAATGTTGTGCAACACCATAGACTACTTACGCATCACATGCATATTAGTAACTTATAGTGTTCATCAATGCATTCACTCTAACATGCATCATACATTTATTGAGTCTAGGAAAATAAATACGTACACAACTGAACAATATCATTTAAAAAATTAGATATACAAGGAATGGAAATTCAAATACTTCTGTTTGTTTGTTTGGTTGGCTCCCTCTTGATCTAAGGATTGATCAAGTTCTGAAATTACATAATATTCTAGAGACTTCGACTTTAGTCTTGATGTCTTTTGTATGCACTAGATCCTCTTGGATCTATCTTTATAGCTTGGAAAATATCTATTGACATTCTTGCCAAGTGTTCATTATCATTTTCGATCAAATTCTTTATCTTAATTATGTCTTCTTCTAGTGTAAGTTTCCTCCTTCATCAATAGTAGTCTTTCCTTTTGTCCATGTGAGAACTTGGCCATCAACAAAAGAAAATGCATAACATTGTTCCTGATATGGAGATAAATTCTTCAGCTTTCATATTCGGATCCCAACTTGTAGGAGGATCCTCCTACCCCTTCAATAATATATTGATAATCAACTTCAAGATTCACCTTATGAGTTGAATCCTTCTTAATCACACTTGTGGGAGAATTACAATACATATTCATCGTCACTTGGGGAATTTTTGCTTGCTCTCTTCTTAATTGGTTCATTCTTCTTTAGCGTGAGCATGATACCTCTTCTTCTTTCCTTTCTTTGCATGGATTTTTCCTTTGGGGCAATCTCTTGCAAGGTGTCCCCTATAATCACAAGAGTAACATATAAAACTTGATTAGTCCTTCTTTTGGAATATTCTAGGCTTCTTGTTAGAGTGTTATTCTTCCTTTGTATTTCCATTCTTCGCATGAGTTGTTAGGGCTTGATTTTCATATTCACCCATCTTCTCTTCTCTTTCTATTAATCGAGCTTCTTCTTGTGCGCATTCTTCCCATAGACTAATGAATTTGGTGAGCTTTCATTTCACACAAATTTATTGAATAATGATTCCCATGATCTTGGGAGACCATTCAAAGTAGTCATCACCAATTCTGCTTCTTCAACATGGTCTCCAATGGCTTCTAATTGTTCCTTGATCTGGGAGACCCTTATGAAGTAATATTGTAAGTTTTCCGAGTTATGCATCTTCACACCCTTGAGTTAATTTTTCAAAGCCATCTTCTTATTGATCGTCTTTCCTTCATACAAGTTGGTAAAAGCATCAAACATTTCCTTGGGAGTCTTCACGGATGATACATGTGGGATCAAGTGATCCTTGATGGAATCAACAATTATCCTCTTTGCCTTGACCATATTATTCTTGTGTTTAGCTTTGTCTTCATCTCCCTCTAGATTTGCAATGTCTCCTTTAACATAGTTTTCCAAATCATGTTCTTCTACTATAAGAAGCACTCTATACTTCCATGCCCAAAAGTTCTCATCTCTTTAAAGCGTTTCCTCAAGATTGGTATTGTTTGTCATCTTGATAAAATGAGAACTCAAATGGAAATAAGAATAATAGTTCTTACCAATAAGAGTGCTCCAACCAAGTTCTTGCTTCAATGATTTTCTGGAAAACTACTTCTAGTTGACCTACAGTTTGACATAAAATCCTAATTTTTCAACTTTGGAATATTGAAAATATGATTGGAGAGAAAGATGCACCTCCTTAATGAAATTTGAGTGATAGTCTTCCTTTTCTAGATCAGTGGACATAACTGCAAAATATTTGATGCCCTAGTTTTTTTGGTAGTAGTGTCAGGGAAAAAATTAAAAATCCACGGAATTTGAATCTACCTCCATAAGAAGATGCTCCCTCATATGGAGAGTTGAATGGACCTATTTTTTCAGTTGATATGTGGAGGGAAGTGCTTGGGATAAGAAACCCTAGTTTCCAACTTTCGTTAGTTACGACTGCATAATGACTTCTTTCAGGATGGATTTGATAGCATGTTATAATTTTAATGTTTCCAATATGATTATGTTAAATATTCAAATGATTTTCATTATATCACAATAATCATATGCAATAGGATCATAGAAAGAAACACAAGAAGAGCAATACAATAGACACAAATATTTTTTCTCTAAGAAACCACAAGGGAGAAAACCCAACAACTTCTTCAGTATAGATTCAGTCAACAATAACAATACCAAACCAAGATAAGATAACCCCAAAAGCTAAGAGAAACTTCTTCTTCTTCCAAACCTCTTATTCTTTTATCTCTTACATACTTTCTTGAGAAAACATGTATTTCCAAATGAGGAGAGTCTCTCCTATATTTATACTCAACATGTGAGTGACCTTTTACCCTAACTGGGCCGAATTCTCTTTCTTACTGCGCTGAATTATCTAGGGAGACTCAAAATAACATTCATATAATAATTATTTTGGGTGATATTGACCCGACTTACAATGGAAGGTTACATTGATTCTTTCAATACTTTTACATAACCAAGTACATAAGTAACATCCCTCAAACGAGGTATAACAATAATACAATAAAAGTACAATAAGAATATCTTCCGGATTTACACAATATTCAACATCTCCCTCTTCTTAGTTCTAGGAAAATATTAATTTACTAACTCAATCCCAAGGAGTTTACATAATGTCACCATAAAATGAATGCAAGGAAATATGCATCCATCTAAGTGACATATTCCCAAAATATCTATGACACCCCCCATAGTTAATTAATTAATCCCCACCAACCAATAAAAAGACAACTAGATATTTGTCAACATTTTTATGTATACATATATGTTTTTCATAAGCATTACATTAATCATTGTACAATTAATAAAACAGTTTAATACAATTACTTCTAGTAGTAATAGTGTACGTGCATATTGTATGTATGTGTAGCTAGCATATACATATATTGTGCATGTACTAATTATAACAAACATTGTCCCTAACACACCATTATTATTTGTTCCCAATCAAGCATGCATATAGAAATTTATTAATCAAACATCATCAATTTCACTAACTAGATCACATTAATATAATACACCTACATAGTAATTGATTTTATCATGAAAGAGGCATAACAAGAGTTTTAACACACAAGCAATGAAAATATTATAGCTAACTTCTTCTTGAACATATTTACCACTTGCGTCATCTTTCTAATTCAAAATTATCTTCTACATCATATCCTTCCTCTACTAGGATATTCGGGAGCATCAACTATATTGATCTAACCCCCAATAGAACCTGCAAGCGGAAGTGTCTATTATATCGACCAAGCTTCCCCAATATGCAATTGTTAGTTTTCCTCACATGCCTTGGGGAGTGTGGCTAAAGGTGACCCTCCCATAATTCCATGTTTTAGAGGATAAACGATCGATAATACGTCCACCCCTCTAGATAGAACTAGGGTCAACACCCTACACCGACATACTACATTGCTATTGTTGTTCTTAGGGGTTTGTCATAGAATAACCAGTTTAGGAAGTTGTGTTTCCTGAAACTATGCGCCTATCCACACACCATAATAATGAACCGGTAATAATTATAAACAAATAATTATTTACTCACATATCGTTTCTCTTTCGAAGTCCATGTCATCGATGTTATTGTTGTACCATAGTATCTAGGTATCGCTTTACTCACTTAATTTGTGGGTTAGTCTCCCAAAAAAATATCATGCACTATCGTGTAATCATCGACACACACACACACACACACACACACACATATATATATTCATTACTAATAAACAAGTAGTGTAGCAATATTTTCTATGTAACATATTGCACCTCGTATCTCATCCATTTATTCCACATGTAACTTAAATTGGTATCCATGTACCAAAATATCTCATTTAAATTTGCATGCTAGAGATAAAAATAAATGAATAACCATAATTAACAATATTAACACACACACACACACATTTTCTGTAAAATAGTAAGTCCATATGTCCATGTGATACATTGATATCATTATGACTGGGTTTCACATATAATAAGAAAAATACAAAATAGGTAATAGGATAGTTCATATGGTAATGTTAGAATAGGGAATTATAGTTACTACACATAATTGTATTCAATTTTTAAATAATTGATGTATTTATTAGTTAAAATAATTTATGTATCAATTGTTTAATTAAGAAAACATTGTAATGTTTTATAAACTTAAGCTCTCACACCTCATTGATTATTAACCTCCTAGATCTATATAAATTCAGGATCTACCATGCTGCTAGAGGGATCAAATCCCTAGATGTACAAACCTTTTTTTATTGTCTATCTCTTGTTGGATAGGTTTAAAATTGTTTTACTTTCACTATTTAACATTGTTTTACTTTAAATATATAGTTAACTATTTAACATTGTTTTACTTTTACTTTTTCTACATAGTTTTACTTTTTACTTTTTACATTGTTTAACTTTTAAATTTTTTTACATTGCTTTACTTATTACTTTTTTATATTCTTTAAAAATTATTATTAAATTTTTAATTAAAAACTATTTCAGTTCATTTATTATTATGTTGGAACGTTACATTACATAGTACGTAACATGACAACATCTCCCCCATACTGGATTGTAAAAGCACCTCTCGACACAATCAAATCTCCAATACTATGATAAGATAAATATAATTTCTTCAACATAAATACTAAGGTGATGTGAATTTGACTCTCGAGTCACTTAGGGATGCAATCTAAGGTGTGACAATGTGTTAGCAACTATGACTGTAATAATATAGAACACCTACTAGTCTACTACTAGACCTGAAACGAGCCCAAAACTTTGTGTTTACTACCTATGTGAACATGGCTACCAATGTCCACTCGTTTTTTGTTAAAATGAAATTCAAATGGCCAGTTTCATGAGTCCTCCTCTACAAGACTTCATCTCTTGCATGAATATCATGGGCTCATGACAACTATATAAACAATACTCAATTTCATGCAACTACAAATAACTACATGTAGCTAGGATCACAAAATGTTCAGAGATCGATTTATGCATTGATATAGAGAGGTGCCACTGTGCACACGATATGGACAAACAATGAGTTAGAAAAAAAATTGGACCAAAGCACCATAATGGTTATTAATAAAATTAAATTTTTTTTTTTTTTGGCTCAAGAGTAGTCTTCAATATGATGGGTGGCATGATCATTATGTAATCTCCCATTGTCCTTCCAAACATTCGTGTTTGTCCTTGGCACTCGCCACCAAAATATGTACAAAAATTACATGTCTTTACATCATATTATCTTTAACTCCCCATCTCAATCATAACTAAGGATTATTATGCATGCACATCCTCACCTTATGATATCAATTGGGTCAAGGCGCAAAGACAACAATAAATATCAAATGTGTCAAGATGCAAAGAGTAAGAGACAACTATAAGTGAGTCTTATATTAAATTTACCATATAAGTCTTTAATTGACACTATCAACTGACATTTGACATGTTGGATTGTTGTGATATTCTTATCACTCCTAACCAATGTGATTACAAGGAATTATTTGAAGGTGTTCAAGTCTATAATTTTAGGTCTTCTCCCTCATTCTCATGCCTTTTGGTAAGACAATAAGAAGGGCAGTGGCCCTCATCAACATGGAAAATAATTTCAACATAGAGGTAGATACATTAATTGTTTTCATTAAATAACTTGAATTTCCTACATGTGACTATCAATTCATCCAATCATGGATTGGTACAAAACACAACAAATTTTAGAACCCCGGGCTCTTAATTATTCACACCTAGAACTTTCTCAAATCCAACGATTAATAAACTTCTTTTGGTGTTCTGGTTCAATTTAAAAGTTAGATTATTGAGGTTCAAACATGGAGTGAGTTGCATTAAGGCTCTAGTTGACTTATGATTGATTCCATTTCCCCTCCATCCCATACTTGCTTGTTGTCGTGACAAGTGTTAAACAACAAAATTTGATGCCCTGACCTAGATGATGCTCGCGTTGCTAACTTTCTTGGTATGCAAGAGTTTTTTAATGTTTTCTGAGTTGTGTATTGTTTTTTCTTAGGAACCCAATGCTCATTAGTCTTACATCTCTCAGTCCTCGATGGTTACCCTCTTTCCGGTTTGAATTATGTTTTTGGTTGTTTTATATGTATTTTTTGGTTGGAGATTTATAATAGCCTTGTTTTGCTTAGTGTCCTCTATTTGTACATAGTTAATAGTAAATTATTCTCTCATGGTTCTTGTTTTTCTCAAGACTATATCTAGTTACAACATCTTGCACTATGCATAAGATCATGCATATACCATGATAATATGGTTATTTCATAGTCTAAGTAGGTTTTTTATTATTATATAATGTAGTGTGCTCCAACTCAAAAAAATACAATAGAAAGATGTTATGTTACTAATCTGTAAAATTAATGTTACATATATGTCAAATTAATGTATTCAATGTAACATACCCAACTTCCACATTACTATTTTGTAAGAAATGGGGTATAAAAACATCATTCTAATATACCAAATATGTCAATCTCCTTTTCATAAGGTGTAACAAACTTCTTTTGGTGTTTTGGTTCAATTTAAAACTTAGATTATCAAGGATCAAACATGGAGTGAGTTTCGTTAAGGCTCCAGTTGACTTAGGCTTGATTCCATTCCCCCTCCATCCCATACATGCATGTTGTCATGACAAGTGTTAAACCACAAAATTTGATGCCCTGACCTAGACGATGCTCGCGTTGCTAACTTGCTTGGTATGCAGGAGTTTTTTTAATGTTTTCCGAGTTGTATTGTTTTTTCTTAGGCACCCAATGCTCATCATTCTTACATCTCTCAGTCCTTGATGGTTACCCTCTTTCCAGTTTGAATTATGTTTTTGGTTGGTTTTATATGTGTTTTTTGGTTCTAGGTTTATAATAGCCTCCTTTTGCTTAGTGTCCTCCATTTGTACATAGTTAATAGTAAATAATTCTTTCATGGTTCTAGTTTTTCTCAAGACTATATCTAGTTACAACATCTTGCACTATGCATGAGATCATGCATATACCACAATAATATGGTTATTGCATAGTCTAAATAGTTTTTTTTAATATAATGTAGTGTGCTCCAACTCGAAAAAATACAATAGAAAGATGTTATGTTACTAATTTGTAAAATTAATGTGACATATATGTCAAATAAATGTATTCAATGTAACATACCCAACTTCCACATCACTATTTTGTAAGAAATGGGGTATAAAAACATCATTCTAATAAACCAATTATGTTAATATCCTTTTCATAAGGTGTGACAATTAGTGATGAAGTACTTTTCCCATAGTCTATTCTTACAGTAACATAACACAGGGAACATAATTAACTCACCATGTTAATAGTCCTCCATAAACTACCACTTATACAATAAATTCTCTTTAAGAGAAGCAACATGTCAAGGTAGTATCTATCTTTCTTCTAATAGTTTTCCACACAATTAGTTAGTGTTAAACACATCCTCCTAATATTTACATCCAACAAACTACTATGAAAGATAAATATTATTTTAATTGATATAAAAAAACCCTTAACAATGCCATATTTAACTTAGTATAAATGATTAGATATTGGGAATACAAATATTTTTCCTATTAGATAAATAATATTACATACAACATAGTTAATGTTAACACAACATAACACAAGGAACAAAATTAACTCACCATGTTAATAGTCGTCCATAAAATACCACTTATACAATAAATTCTCTTTAAGAGAAGCAACATGTCAAGGTAGTATCTATCTTTCTCCTAATAGTTTTCCACACAATTAGTTAGTGTTAAACACATCCTTCTAATATTTACATCCAACAAACTACTATGAAAGATAAAGATTCTTTTAATTGATATAAAAAACTCTTCACAATATCATATTTAACTATACCATATTTAACTTTCAAGTATAAACAATTAGATATTGGAAATACAAATATTCTTCCTCTTAGATAAATAATATTACATACAACATAGTTAATGTTACTTTAGCCATAGCTTATCAATCCATTCAAGATATGAAGGAAATACATCCTAAGCATGAAACACATACATTATTATGTATACAATTACATGCTATTTTATCTAACAAACGATAATTATTTCTAACAATTACTTCGTTACAAAGTATAGAAATCTTACTTTTAAGTTTAAGACTTATAAAAAACATATCACTAAGATTACTAAGTTCATCCACCTAAGGTTAAGATTACTTATTAACAATTGAACCTTATTCTTATATCCTTCGAAAAGCTGAGGTCCACCATTATAAAATTTCCAATCACTACTCACATAAGTAATCATAAGGATATTTCTACTATCATATTATTATCACATAATAATATCCCGTTTATTCAAGGATCATAATCTACCCTCTTCAATCATTAAATTAATTTAACTAAGCAATAAAAAATATCATTGTTGTCCTTTATTTATTGAGGTTAACAATACTAATATTTTGTTTTTCTTTGCATTCTCTTATAGCTTAAACAACCTAATACTTTTTTTTATGCAAGGTTTTAACATTTATATTTAACAACGTAATGTAGAAAATATTCATTATATGCAAATAAAGAAATGAGTATTCTTTTAACAACATAGAATTGCAAAGCATTATCTTGGACTAATTTATGAAAATATAAAGAGAACATTAAATACAAAAGTGATAGAGAGACACCAACATACGTGGTTCACTCTCTCTCGTCTTTGGGCTACATCCACCAAAATTGTTAACATTCTTATTAATTTATCCAACAGAAGGAATTACAATTCTGCAACACATTTGTTGCAACTTATTTTACATTCTCTTAAAATTTCTCTTAAAAAGAACAATTCCAAAATAAATTATTCAACCTTAAAAAAAGCCTCCCATTTTAATCATAAACTAACAAAATCCTAATTCTCCATCTAGGAATTATAAAGAACACAATATATAAGGTGAATGTTCTCAACATGAACATTTGTGAAGTTGAGGATAAGTATATTTTTTTACATATATGAAGTTACATAAATTATCCAGGCTCCCCTTAGCGAGATCTAACATTGGTTTAATAAACTAAAAGAGTATACACACAAAAGGAAACCAAATCTCACGCAGGAGGTCTCGTCTCCATAAACTATGTTTATACAAAAAGATATAAAATCCGATCTCATGAAAACATATCACACACAAAAAAAACTGAACTTTCATCTTGACAACTATGTAAATAAAATAAGTGATGTCAACATAAACACATATACACAAAGGGTGGCAAGAAGGCTTGGTACTTTTGGTAGAGCGCACACAATCCCAGTATAGATATAATAGTTAATTAAAAACACCAAGAAGGTTTTGGATTAACAATTAACATTATTATTAATTGTTATTTGTATACTCATAATGTTACTTGTGGTGTTTGAACCAATAACAAATTACTTGTGTTTTGCTATCCAAAAAGCCATCTCTCCAACCACTTGCTTGTTTAATTTGGCAGGTTGCTTCATCAATTCTTGACATTTCTCATCTACCTTCTTTTTCTCTTGCTTCTCTTTTGCACTTTTCTCTTCAAGTTCCTTAATTTGGTTTTTCAACTTTTTAAGCTCAGTATCCTTCTCTTTTGCACTTTTCTCTTCAAGTTCCTTAATTTGGTTTTTCAACTTTGTAAGCTCAGTATCCTTCAGGCCTATCTGGGACATTTCCTTAGATAGAGAATTTGTATCTATTTCTCCAGGAACATTTTTAGATTGATTTTCAACTTCTTTGCACTTTTCTCGAAACTCTTTCTCCTTTGATTCCAACTTAACTTTTAGATCTTTTTCACTGTCCATCAGAAGTTTGGCATCTACTTCCCACTGTTTTTCCTTTTCCTCAAGCTTCAATAGCTTGGCTTTGCAATCAGTTAAATATGTTTAATGCTTCTTTTTCCTTCTCAAAATCAGTCAACTCAGAGGTCTGAATAAGATGGGTAGAAGGAATTTTCAACTTCTTTTTAAGCACCTGAATTTCCTTTTCTTTCTCATCCACCAAATTTTGAGCCAATGCCTCCTTATCTGGATGTCCATCCACCTATATCGATTCATCCTGCAACTTTTTAAATTTGACTTTAAGGGCCTTGTTCTCAACTCTTACTTTCCTCAAGAGTTCTTGAGTTTTTGTTTTACTTGACTCTATCTTGGATATCCGTAATGTAGCCTTTAGCAATCTGGTATTTAAGATAAAACTAGTTTCTCTGTTAAGGTGTATGATATCCATAGTGGGAATACCTTCTAGGTTCACATTAACTTCTAACACTTTATTAACCATTGTCATGGGCATACTTAAGGTGTTTGTAGCATGATCCCTTACAGTCTTCAATGCTACATCTAGCTTGGGTAACTGTCTTATTTCCTCATATAGTTTTACTGTCTCATCGAAAGTTTTATCAGCCTTCTCTCTGTAAGTGTTTAGCCAATCTTCTTTAGATGTATACTTGCTTATAGTTTTTCCATCAAACACATATTCCTGAAGCTCTAAACCAACTGTTTTGGGCTCTTCTTGTTTATGTTTTCCCTTTACATTTCTCTTCTTCCCTTGCCCTCTCATACTGTTTTTCTTCACCTGCACTATCTGCTGTTCTTGTTCAACTTTCTGCTTTTTCGGTGTGCTAGCAGTATCTATTTCATCAGTATCCATGGAATCTGAATGTTCTATTTTCTTTGCAGTTACTGAAAAATGTACCAACGACGAGACATTTCCAGCCATTTCAACTATGTTAGACAGGTTCATTTGGGAATAATTGTTTCCAGGAAGGGATGGGACAGAGTCTTGTTCCATGCTGATATCCTTTGTAGTTTAGTTAGGATAATCTTCCCAATTTGCTACTTCTCTAAGTCCAGCTATTTCTGTGTGCTCAAAAGGCTTATTCTTTTTAGCATGTCTCGTTTTGGAAATTATCTGGTGTGGGTCATAATTTAACATATAATAGATATATGATTCAAGTTTGTTGTGCCTATCATTTGATGATTCAACCACTTTTGTTGAGTGTCAATTTATTTTTAATATTATATATAAATATGAATAAAATATTTGTTTTTATATCATATATAAATATGAGTAAAATATTTATATAGAAATTTACTAATTAAGTAAATTTTAAAATTTTAAAAGAATTTTTTTTGGAGATTCTCTGGAAAATTTGAAGGCTCCGAGGGGAAGACTAGCATTGAAGGCTAGCATTTATGTGTTCCTCTATTAACTGGAAATTAAGAGCATGAGATGAATCAGATGACCCAACACAATGGCCAGTGATTGTTAGCTAAGTTTTAGTAGTTAATATAGGTATTAAAAATTTTGACGGGTTATCTAAATTCATAAACTTCAAATTGATGTTTCAACTATTTTTTTACCTGTCAATGTTGACGTCTTTATCAAAAACTTACATGTCAATTACGTGTAAAAATGAAAAAAACGTTCTGTATAACGTCAAATTCCAGGCCTGAACGGGAGGGCAAGGAATTCAGTGATTAAATTTGAAGGGTGAGTCTTAATTTTAATTTCAATTGGAAAGGCATTTATCATGGGAGCTTTCAAAGATGAAAGGAAATATAAATAATTGTACTTTAATTGGCAAGTAAAAATTAACAGAATACTTTTCTTCTTTCAAATTTTTATAATCTTAAATAATTGAGCAACCTTTAATATTTACATTAAAAAAAATACATCTTTTCAATAAAACTTAATTTGAATGTAACATCCCCTCTGCTACTCTGAGTTCTCAACAACCGAAAATACAAGGTAAATGTAAATATGCAACCTTCCACGTAGAAGGTAGGTAAAGCACTGTAAATAATGTTATTTATTTTTCAAAGTTATGAATTGCATTGGTAGACTTAGAAGATTGAGAACTTGACTAGAGTAAGTGTGAGAGGCACAAATCCATTAATGAAAATGGGTGAGTAGATGAAAAGCCTTGAAAATCTAAGTTTCTTATGGCAAGATGTAGTGCTTTTGACACGTGGTTTGTTTAAAGATAATTGTTCTTTGAAAAAACTTATTTATAAGTGACATCTTAAAAAGACAATAGCTATTTGTTGAAGAGAATAACTAACCTATATGAACTAATTATCTATTTTTTAATTTAAGTCAATAGTAAATCTAGGTACTAGTAGAACTAACTTACTTTAAGAATGATGATGAATTATTATTAATTGTTATTTGTATACTCATAATGTTAATCCTTTTAACAATGTTAATGTGTCTCTCATCAAGGTTTTGGTATATGATTAATCGTTGATGCCCTGAGTATTAACGATCGAATTACTTGTGGTGTTTTGGATAGCTTCTTGTACCCAAGAAGGTTTCCTCTTATGAGGATTCTTCTCCTGAGGTGGATCTATAGGTTCTTGAGGTTCTTCAAATTCTCTATCTTCTTCTTGATATTCTTCGTTCATGGTTGTATCATGAATTCTGGTTTCTTCTGTTTCTTCAGGTTCTTCAGCAGGCCTCTTTCTGGATTTGTTGTAAGCTGAGTCTTCATCAAATGTTACATCCCTGCTGATGTCAATCTTCTTGAACCCTGGGAAAAGTATATTCTGTAATCCTTCGAGCTTTCAGAGTATCCCACAAATATACCGTTCTTTCCCGAAGGATCTAATTTTGTCCTCTTTTCTTTTGTAATGTGTATGTACACTGGACAACCGAATATTCTGAGATGGATAACTTCTATTTTCTTTCCAGAAAAGACTTCTGAAGGTGTCCTGTTCTCGAGCACTCTATGTGGAGTACGGTTCTGTACATACACCGCTGTTCTGGTAGCTTCTGCCCATAGATGCATATGAAGATATTGATCATGAAGCATTGCTCTTGCAGCTTCCATGATAGTTCTATTCTTCCTGTTAGAATAATCAACCCATAGTTAGCTACCTTAGACATTAAATTAATCATTTTTGTCTTATTTGCCTAGTTTCATGATTCCACCTTATGCAAGTTGTCATCTACCTATACATAGTGGTCAAAATTGCCTATTTTGACTCATGGAGCGCTTGGGAAACCTCAAGGAATCAATTCTGCTTTATTCCTGGCCTCCTAGGTGCCCTTCTACTTTTTCTCCTTTATTGCCTGCTTTTTCAGTGCTTTAAGGCAATTGGGAAAGTTTGACTAGGTGAGGTTAACTAGTTTTTTGTCCTCCACATCCTCCACTCTTTTCTCCTATGAAAAGCATGTATGAGTTGTCCTTCCATCACCTTTTAGCTTGCCTAAGTACTTTTGCCAATTCGTGAGCTCCTTGGCTGATTTGGAAACTACTTTATGCACCTATGGGGGAATTGCTTAATTTTAGTAAGCCTGCTTTTGACTAGATTTGAATTGCCTCCTCATGCATTTGAATCCCTTATGTAATTATTTAATGCAGCAACCTATCATGTTACAAGGTTGGCTATTGTACACTGAGTTAATACAGTTTAGTGTTCAACTCCATATTCAGTCTCTTTTGTGAGTGATTTTGCATGTACAATTGATAATTGTTGTGAGTGTTATTGTTCTATCACTGGGTTCAATTTCCACATGGTATCAGAGCCATTGTAGATTGATTTCTCTCCTTCAAATTTGTTTTGTAGGTTTGACATCAGTGACTGGGAGCCTTCTACTGACAGCCGGGACAATTTCTAAGCTATGGATCAATCTCAGAAGATCATCTTGACTCCCTTCAACTTTTTTGAATGGAATGCAGAGATGGAGATACTGTTGAGAGCAAAAGGCCTCTACAGGGTGACTATGGCAACAGAAGCAGAGCCCAATGCAGCTGCAGAGAAGATAAAATGGCACAACAGGAGGGATGAGGCCTATGGTCTCTTGTGTCTGAGTATTTCCAGAGACCTCCTTTTCCATCTTGATGGATTGACATCACCGAATGAAGTATGGGAGAATCTTGTTTATCTTTTTGGAAAGACAGATGAGATGAGGGGACATCAAATCGAAAATGAACTGATCTCCCTGAGTCCAAATAGCTTTGAATCCATGCAACTCTATTTCTCCAAGTTCAAAGCACTTGTTTTGCAGCTAAAACAATGTGGGATCGAAAAGAAGGATGATCAGCTGGTCTTGGCCATACTCTCAAAGCTTGGCCCTGACTATTCAGTGTTTGTTTCGACCTTCTATGCCACAAAGTTGACATCTCCAACCTGGAAGATGCCTAGCTTTGTAGATTTCATGGAATCTCTCACACAAGAACAAGACAAACTGGTGATGATGGGCACCATCAAACCATCCAAAGACTAAGCTATGGTTGTTGGAGATTCGAGGGTGGATTCAAAAAGCTAAAAGAAAGCTAAAAAGCCACCTGAGCAAAAGAGAGACAAGAACAAGTCTCTGGAGGAGCCACAAGGTTCCAAGAAGAACTACCAGAAGAAGAAGAATAAAGGAGAAATGAGCAAGTGCGCATACTGCAATAAGGGCAATCATACTGAGAGCTCCTGCATGAAGAAGCAAATAGACATTCTAACCCAACTCCTGGAGAAGAATGGCATCTCCCTTCCAGACAGCTCAAAGAAGAGAGAAGGAGGATCAAGTTCAGAAGACAGAGAGAGAGTTCATGCATTGGTTGCTGGCACATCAAGCTCACCTAGTTTCATCATTGATTCTGGAGCTTCAAGACATATGGTTTCGACCAAGGAGGCATTCTCCTCACTTGACATGTCGAAAGGTCCACCAATAGTACTGGGAGATGACTCTCTCACTGAAAGTTTGGGCAAAGGGAGGATTGATCTTGATCATGGTCAGTTCAGCAATGTGTTGTATGTTCCTGGTCTTGCCTCCAACCTCTTATCAGTGTATCAAATGAACCACATTGGGTCTCCAAAGAAGGTCATATTCTCCCCTGATGAAGTTGAGATCATAGAGATCTCAAGTGGTAAAGTCATTGCAAAAGGAGTTGCAAATCATACTTCGAAGGTATACATGTTCTCACACTTCCTACCCTACTCAAACCCCTCTGCTCTTCTGATTCATGCTAATGAGGCAAGCAAGCTTTGGCATGAAAGATTTGGCCACCTAAATTACAAGTATCTTTCTGATCTTAGTGAAAAATAGATGGTCATAGGGTTACCAAAGATAAAATTTTCCAAAGGAGTCTGCCAAGGTTGTATCCTAGGAAAACACCCAGAGCATAAATTTGAGAGAGCTAGTCATGAGAGAACCTCTGCACCCCTCGAGTTGATCCAAAGTGATGTTTCTGGCCCATTCCCTCATATGTCCATGAGTCAGGACAAATATGCATTGAATTTCATAGATGACTTTTCCAGGTATTGCTGGGTTTACTTCCTGAAACACAAGTCTGAAGTTTTTGGCCTCTTCAAAGTCTTTAAGGCTTTGGTTGAAAACCAGTCTAGGAGGAAACTCAAGGTCCTCAGATATGACAATGGTGGTGAGTATGTCAAGTCTGAGTTTATTCAATATTGTGCAGATGCAGGTATTCATATGCAGCATTCTATCCCTTACACATCACAGCAAAATGGTGTTGCTGAGAGGAAGAACAGATCAATGAAGGAGATGGCAACATGCATGATGGAGGCCAAAACTTTGCCACCAAAGTACTAGGATGAAGCTATCAACTGTGCAGCCTATATCCAGAATAAGGTGTCATAAACAGCTTGATGGTATGACTCCTTTCAAAGCATGGAGTGGGCACAAGCCAGATGTGACCCATTTCAGGATTTTTGGCTCAAGGGCTTGGGCTAGAATTCCAACAGAAAAGAGAAAGGCTTTGCAGCCCCAAAGCCAAGAGTATCTATTTGTTGGGTACTCTGAAGATTCAAAAGGGTACAAGCTGATAAATTTGAGCACAAACAAATCCTTCATTGAAAGGTGTGTTCAGTTTCAAGAAGAACCCCTAGCAGCAGTGGAAGTTGGAGAAGCCTCTTCACCACTAGATCCTCTGAAAGTAAGTGAAGAGATTGTTGAACATGCTGATTCTGATATGTCTGATAGTGATGAGTTTATTGCAGATCCTAACATCCCTACAAGGCCAAAATGGGCATCCAAGACCATTCATGCAGCAGGAGATCTAGCTGGGAATCCCAATGACCCTAGGAGGACTAGATCTCAATTTGAGAGTGCTCTGTGCATGAAGGATCCTATGTTTGCTGAGAAATGCTATCTGATGGTGGAATCAGATCCTCAGACATATGAAGATGTAGCAAGATATCCAAGATGGAAAGCAGCCATGAAGGAAGATTTCAACTCACTCCAGAAGAGCAACACTTGGGAGCTAGTGGATCTTCCCCTAGGGAGGAAGCTAGTTTAGTGTAAGTGGGTGTACAAGGACAAATTTGCTGCTGATGGTTCACCTCTAAAGTACAAGGCCAGATTGGTAGCCAAGGGCTACTCACAAGTTCATGGCATAGATTACAATGAGACCTTTGGACCAGTGGCAAAGATGGACTCCATCAGGCTAGCCTTAGCCATTGCAGCTTCAAAGCAATGGGAGGTACATCACATGGATGTAAAGTGTGCCTTCTTGAGTGGAGATCTCACTGAAGAGATATACATGCAGCAGCCTCAAGGATTTTCTACTAATCCATCTCTTGTGTGCAGGTTGAGAAAGTCATTGTATGGGCTAAAGCAAGCCACCAGGGCTTGGTATGCCAAGATTGATATCTTCTTGCTATCATTGAATTTTGTTCGGTGCAAATCAGATCCAAATGTCTATTTGAAGTTAATTAATGGTTCATTAATGATCATTGTGTTATATGTTGATGACCTTCTCATTACAGGAAGCTCAAAGGATGAGATTGCTTCCTTGAAGGGTGCAATGAACCAAGCCTTCTCCATGACAGATTTGGGGCTCTTCAGCCAATTCTTGGGGCTTGAGATTGCTCAAACCAAAGCTGGAATCAAGGTGCACCAGTCCAAGTATGCCTTGGATTTGCTGAACAAATTCAAAATGAAGGATTGCAAGCCAAGCAAGACTCCTTTCCTTTCAGGAGTGAAGCTAGAAGAAACTGATTCTTCACCTATGGTAAACAATACATTGTATAAGCAATTAATTGGATGTTTGTTGTATCTTACACATACTAGACCTGATATTTCTTATGCAGTAAGTGTGGCTTCTAGATACATGGATCAGCCTCATGAGATCCATTGGAAAGCAGCCAAAAGGATCCTTAACTTTGTTCAGGGAACAAGGACACATGGGATCTTCTATAAAGCAAAATATGATCTTGATTTGATTGGGTTTACTGACAGTGATTGGGTAGGTGATAGCACAGATATAAATTCCACATCAGGATATGTGTTCATGCTTGCAGAAGGGCCAATCAGCTGGTCAAGCAATAAACAGAGTGCCATTTCACTTTCATCTACAGAAGCAGAGTACAGAGGAGTTGTAAATGCAGCAACTCAATGTTTATGGTTGCAAGGGTTACTTGGAGAGTGTGGCTTCGAATCAGAGTACTCAACTACCATCTACTGTGATAACTAGAGTACCATTCGAATTTGCAATGATCCAGTTCAGAAGCAGAGAACCAAACACATTGAGATCCATATGCACTACATCAGAGAGCTTGTGCATGATGGCACCATTCACCTACTCTTCTGTTCATCTTCAGAACAAGTAGCTGATATCTTCACCAAATCATTTTGTGAGAAGACCTTCAGCAATCTCAAATCACTGCTGGGGATTGCTGATCATGCTGTGAAGCATGAGTGAAGACAAGATTTCCAAATTTTGTTTTACAGTCCATGTTTAAGGGAGGATTTTCCCATGTGGTTTTTGCCTCTTTCCTTGTTTAAATGGACATGCAGTATGTAAAGGGTGACTAAGCCTTGTTGCTAGGCCCTATAATTTTCTGATATATTACTCATAAGTCAAGCTTAAGGGGGGGTGTTAGAATAATCAACCCATAGTTAGCTACCTTAGACTTTAAATTAATCATTTTTGTCTTATTTGCCTAGTTTCATGATTCCACCTTATGCAAGCTGTCATCTACCTATCCATAGTGGTCAAACTTGCCTATTTTGACTCATGGAGCACTTGGGAAACCTCAAGGAATCAATTCTACTTTATTCCTGGCCTCCTAGGCACCCTTCTTCTTTTTCTCCTTTATTGCCTGCTTTTTCAGTGCTTTAAGGCAATTGGAAAAGTTTGACTAGGTGAGGTTAACTAGTTTTTTGTCCTCCACATCCTCCACTATTTTCTCCTATGAAAAGCATGTATGATTTGTCCTTCCATCACCTTTTATCTTGCCTAAGTGCTTTTTCCAATTCATGAGCTCCTTGGCTGATTTGGAAACTACTTTATGCACCTATGGGGGAATTGCTTAATTTTAGTAAGCCTGCTTTTGACTAGATTTGAATTGCCTCCTCATGCATTCGAATCCATTATGTAATTATTTAATGTAGAAACCTATCATGTTACAGGGTTGGCTATTGTACACTAAGTTAATACAGTTTAGTGTTCAGCTCCATATTCAGTCTCTTTTGTGAGTGATTTTGCATGTACAATTGATAATTGTTGTGAGTGTTATTGTTCTATCATTGGGTTCAATTTCCACACTTCCTTTCTGCAATCCCATTCTGTTGTGGATTGTATGGAGTGGACAACTCCATCTTAACCCCTGAGTCTCTACATAACTATTTGAATTCATTTGATGTGACTTCTCCACCATTATCTGATTGAAAGGTCTTGATCTTCTTTTCAGTGTGGTTCTCGATCAAGGCTTTGAATTCCTTCAACTCGTTGAATAATTCATCTTTTTTCTTCATGAATTAAATCCATGTCTTCCTAGAAAATCCATCAATGAAAGAAACATAGTATACATACCTGCTTAATGAACTTGATGACATCGGACCGCATACATCGGAGTGAATGATTTCCAAGATTCCTTTTGCCTTGCTCTCGCTACTTGGAAATGTCTTCTTTGTATTCTTTCCTTTCGGACATCCTTTGCAGACTCCATCATGTTTTGCTTGAATTTTTGGAAGACGTTCAACAACTTTGCTTGCAAGTGGTAGTGCTCTATAATGCACATGTGCAAGCCTTCTATGCCAAAGTCATTTGGCTCTACTATGTCATGTACCAAAGCTTGTTCTGGATGACCATTCAACTTGTATAGACCTCCCTCTTGTTCCCCAATCACTACTACATCATCAATATTCTTTCCCTTTGGCCACATGATAACTTGGCCATCTATAAATGCAACTCTCATGCCTTTTGCATCTAATGCAGATATGGAGTGGAGGTTCCACTTTAGTCCTGGTACAAACAATACATCTTGCATCTTTATAGAATTTCCAGAGTCTAGTTTATAGGAGGATTCCCCACTACCTTTTATTGGATACTGGTATTCATCTCCAAGTTTCACCTTGTGAGGTGATTCATGTTCTGAAAGTTTTACAAAGGACTCTTTGAATCCTGTCATATGTTTGGAAGCCCCACTGTCTATAAGCCAATCATTGCTTCCATGTGTGATGTTTCCCATGAGAGAAGAAATCAAGAAATATTATTCATCACTTGGAGAGTATTCACTTTCATATCTGGTTCTCTTTGAGGAAGGTTCATCATTCTCTGCAACATGAGCATGGTGTCTTCTCTTGCTTCCCTTTTTCTTATTTTGTCTTTTAGGACAATATTTTGCAAAGTGTCCTACTTCATCACATGTATAACATCTGCTTCTAGACAAATCTTTTCTAGTGTTAGTTTTTTGGAAATGCTTACCTCTAGAGTGATAAGAACTTCTTTTGATTTTCTTGGAGTGAACTGTGAGAGATTGATCTTCACTTCCCATCTTTTCTTCTCGAGCTGCTATCTGAGCTTCTTCTTAAGAGCATTCTTCCCATAGTCTATTGAACTTGACTAACTTCTTTCTGGCACATATCCCTTGAATAAAGGAGTCCCATGATCTAGGGATACCATTCAAGGTGGTCATCACAATCTCTGCATTCTCCACTTCTTCATCTACTGCTTCCAGCTTTTCCTTGATATAGGAGACCCTTGTGAAGTAAGATTGGATGGTCTTTGCATTCTGAATCTTCACATTATTCAACCGGTTCCTCAGAGTCATATTCTTGTTTATGTTCTTTCCTTCAAATAGTTTGGTTAGGGAATAAAACATAGCTTTAGGTGTATTTAGGGAGGACACCTGTGGTATGAGGTGATCCTTGATTGAATCAGCAATAATCCTCTTTTCCATAACCAACTTCTTCTTGTGTAAGGCCTTAGCCTCATATCCCTCTGGAACTGGAACCTCCTCATTGATATAGGAGTCCAACTCATTTTCTTCCATGACCAGGGAGATCCTATACTTCCAGGCTCGGAAGTTATCAGCTCCCTCAAGCTTTTCGTCAAGTTTGGTATGATGAGACATCTTAACTGAGAACCTCAAATGGAAATACAAAAGATATAGATCTTACCAGGTCAAGATGTTGGATCTAGATTTGGAGCTGAAATTTTGCAGTGTTGGTTCAAGAGCAGATTAGGGTTTGGATTTTTCGGAGTTCTGTCCAACCAAATGATTTGATCTTGATCTCTAAACTTTGATTTTGAGGAGGAGATCAATCCAGGCATGGTCTCACTGAAAAATTCCACTTCTGTGGAATGCCCTAATTTTCGGCAGTAGTGTCGGGTCCAAAACTGAAAAAGCCCAGAATTGGATTCTACTTCGTCAGAAAGATCTGCCCTAGGGAGGAGAGTTAATCCAACCTTATTTTTCTGAAAATATGTGGATAGATATACACAAAGTAGGAATCCCTAGTTCCCGCAGCTGCATAGTGTCTTATTCTCAGGTTAGCTCTAATACCATGTTAGAATTTTATCATTCAAGTTAGCATTATGTTAGGATCTTTAACTGAGAGAATAAAAAGTACAACAATCAAACACAAGAGACAATGAAAACAATGTTTTTCCTTGGGAAAACCATAAATGGAGAAAACCCCACAAATTCCTCAGAGATAGAATCAACACCAAAAGTAAAACCCCAAAACAGTAAGATGATCTCCTGACAGCAGTAGCCTCTTTCTTCCTAGCCCCAGTGTCTTCTTCTTGCTCATGAGTGTATGATAAATAGAGAGGATCACTCTCTATTTATACTAATTATAGACTTGACAATAACCTGCTAGGGATGACTTCTCTACGAGAGTCTAATAACCCTAGTTCCCCGAAACTGCGAGGACTTTAATCCTTGATCAATAGGAGGGTTACCCACAATGACTTGACATGACTTGTTTACATTATAGAACTTCTCGATAGGAACATCAGGGCATTACATGACTCAATTACATTACAGATACTTCCTGGAATAAACATCGGGGTACAATACATATAACATATACAAGTGAAAACATTCCGAAGTTACATATACATCAACAGGGTCAATGGGGTAAGACATACTGATAACTTTAGCATCAGGTTTTGAACAAGACTTCAGGAAAGTTTCCTTATTTTCGACTCTGGACTCTCGAAAGAATTGTATAATACTCTCTTCTTTATATTCTTGGTATGTGTGGACGAATTCGTCTGAGAATTGAAGGGTTTTACGAATGTCAGGAGCTTGAATAGCACAAAGGATTTTGGACTTGGATTTATTCATGATGACTCCTTTAGTGGCAAAAAAAATGTCTATGCACCATTCAACAAACTCGGGGCTACATGTATATATAACAAGTTAGATGAACAATATATAGAGTGCTTAATCAAAAATATTCATCAAACATGATACATGAAAGAGACTCAACACAAAGTTGGAAGAATAATTCTCTTCATTAACAATAGTGAATGAGATAAGTGTACAACCCAACGCCTGAGACAAGGACTCCTCTGCAACCAAAGGATTTTGACTTCTGCTGCTCCAAGTACTTCTAAAGATATACCACCAGCATAAATTTGCTCTCCTAGTATGATTGATTAATGCCCTCCCCAAGGCCTCTATTTATACTTTGGGAAATAGGGCGGTTTCAAAGGTTGAGGAGGTTGAGACAGTTGATATAGTTAATGGTTAGGGCTCAACAAATATCCATTAATCGTGTTTTATTATTTTTAATGTCGAATGGATGTGTACGTGACTATTGATACTGGAAACCCGCGTATGACATGTGAGTTGCTATAAGGGAAACCCTCGTACAGATCTGTACGCGAGTTGCAATGAGAATAGTCGCATACAGTACGCGGGTTGTCAAAGAAGATAGTCGCCTATGTATGTGAGTTGTTATGGAGATATTCACATACAGAAATCAACATATAGAAAGGTAAAATGACAAGCTGGTTGGATAGTGAATGCATCTCATGTCATGCCCATCTATAGTGTTTAGGCAACCTTCAATCCATAAGTGTTCTTTTGTGTACCAACATATGAAGTGTCAACACTCGGATGGAGAAGTGCCATTTGGGTTGATAACGGATTCCCCCTAATGTGTGAGTTCAGAGGGGAGTGATGGCCGAAAAACATTATAATCATTATCTTTGGAGAACTCAAATATCCAATGTAGCAGAGGTAGTACCTAAAACAAATACATAATAATGTCATATACAAAGTCATATCTAATGATGCTATGTTCAATATACTGGAACACTAGCTCCTTTACAAAGTTTGATTACATCATATAATACAGGTACAAGACCACGTATATTACAAAGGTGGAGCAAAGCCACAATATACAATAATGATGAGTCTTCAAAGATCTGGAAGCTGTGTAAATAGGTACAACATATTCTTGCGCAACTTAGTCCATAGATAGGAAACTAAGGTCTTCATAAACAATCCCAAAGAACCAGTACAATCCAAGCCATGTGAATAGATGTTATTGGAGTCGAACATGGAGCAGATTCAACAGATTGTCAATCAATAGGTGATAATCAACAACTGAAGCAAAGGAATTCACCAATAATGAAAGTGAATCCTGAGGTACAATCGTAAAAAATCTAGGTCTTTGTCGTCAGGGAGTGATGATGCAAAACAATATTGTGATAAGGAAGGCAATAGATCCTCCAACGGATCACAAGAGTTACTAGGAACTGGGTAACGAAAGGGAGACACAAGTGATAACAGATACGACAATGATGGGATCAGGATATAGATCAAACATTGAGTTAAGTCCTTGAATAGTGAGCATGAAATAGAGATGACCCAAGGCAGCTTTTAATGTTATAGATAGAACAACTAGAATTATTTGTCATGTAGGAGACATGATCAGATTCCCCAGGTAGAACTGACAAGAGGAGGAGTAAGAAACTCGAAGTAATAGCTGAACTGAAAGTGAACACTAAGACATGAGTATCAGAAAAAATAGAGGGTGCTACTTTCAAGGATGACATGCTGCTACTAAATGAAAACCAAAAGAAAACTTCTTCCTTACCTTCCCTATTAAATTTTAACGAGTCCAGGAAATTCAAGTCAGATATCTGTTTATTTTTTAACAAGCTTGAAGAGAAGAGGGAATATTGCTTGATAGTGTCACTGATTCATGGATTTTAAGAGCCTGAACTAGTACATGCTCGACGATGTTTTCATAGTTTAGAGAGTCTGAAAACTCCAAAGAAGACTCCAGGGGGGTGCTTTTTTGTACAATTTAGTCTCCTGAGGCCGAAAAAGTATAAAACATACCAAAGAAGAACTCTCTTAACTTCTGAAGAAGAAAAGGCGCACCTTTTTCATACTTAGTCAGGGAGGTCCGAAAAAGGTTAAATTACCACCTACCCAACCCTCCTTCAAAAGTAGCATACAGCCTGAATTTTACGAGTGTGAAGGAAGGCAAGATCACTCGAAAAGATCCATTTGATTACGAGAAATGGGGCTTACAACAATAAACTCGATGCTTTGTTCTTTAGTGTTTAACAAGCATGACAAAGACACAAAGTACACTCAAAATATTTTTCATGTTTAGGTCCAGAGCACGAAAAAGAGAAAACTAAGCTGATACTGGGGGTTCCTTTTCTGTAAATTTAGTCCCTTAGGTCCAGAAAAGTGATAAACCTATGCCTGAGAATACTCTTCTCAATTCCGAAGAAAAGAGAGTGTTCCTTTCTCGTATTATTCCACATGGTCTGAGAAAGTGATAACCTACCACCAATGTGGATGCCTATTCACATATTCTTAACGAGCCTGAATGGACAAGTTTACTTGGTAGTCAAGTCTATTTTGAGGAGTCAGAACTGGGCCTAAAGAAACTCAAAATATTTCCTGTGAAGTTTTAATGAGTTTGGAAAAGTCAACTCATGGCCTCCTTACTATTTTTAACGAGCTCGAAGGAGAGCAAAAAGAATGCTCTATGCGAGGGGATGAGTGTCAGGGGCAAGCGAAACTAGTTCCAAGTGCGAGGAACAAACCTATGCATAATGCAAGGAACATGAGTAGGATAAAGACACTCAGGTAATGTCTCCTCAAGGTAAAGGGTGTCAAGTTTCAAAGGCAAAATGATACAAGGCTTAGCGATGATGAGAACAAATATGAGGGCTTATACAACAAGCTAAAAGCATGGAAGTCGGCATCAGGCTCATAAGCGCGGGAAGGGCACATGCAAATGCATTTACAGCTTGAACAACAAGACAAGGCCAGTAAATAGTTGTGAATCCAACTAAGAATCATGTATCCAAGAAACAACAACATCATAATCATATTCAAAAGAAAAGATCCGATGTGGGTCACTTTGGCAGAAACACATGTGGCTTTGCTATCTTCTACAAAAGATGTAGTCAAGTCAGAATCAGCAAAAGAGGACTCTATAGTGCCAAGATCTGAGGGTTTATAATCAGTAAGATCAACCTTAGAAGGAGAACAAAAATCAACAAGGGAGATAGAGTCTGTAGGAACAAACTTAGTATCACAGGATTTGAAAAATTCATAAGAAAAATCAAACTCATTAGGATCACTGATTTGCTGTTCAAAGAAAGAGTCAAAAGACTCAACAAGACCAGCATAAGAAGAAAGGTCATGATTACTAGGAAAATCAGGGTTAGACTTAGTCATAACTGAACTAACATTCAAAAGAAGGTCAAACTGTATCAAAGACTCTAGGAAGACTTCATCCGAAGGAAGGAGATCATCTGAGATAGGATACATGTCTAAAATTTCAAATGGATTGACAGAGTGGAGAGAAGGCTTCACAATCTGTATAGGATGACTCACCTGGTCAACTGTTGGGACCAAGTCCCATGAAGGTAAGCATGAAAACATGGGCTTCTTCTTAGTAGCAATTTAAAGCAAAGGACATGAGGCCACATAGCTCACCTATGGTGGGGTAGTGTCTATAGAAACACTGGGAACCAATAAAGGAAAGACCTAGTCTCTAGTTGGGTCAGGATACAGATCAAGAAAATCCAACTGATCAATGGTGACAATTTCTTCACCATGATTAAAGTACATCACACAAAATAATGTTGACACTACAGCTTGCATGGCATAGACATAATCACGTCCAAGGAGCATATTGAAGTCCAAGGGGTCTTCTATCACCATGAAGTCAACTAAGATGGTCTTTCGACCCAAAGTAACAGGTGTTTGAGCAAGAGTTCCCAAGGCTATACAAGTTCTTCTATCAAACACCAGTAACTGACTGGAAGTCGACACAAGGTTGGGAGATCCCATGCCTCGTCAAGCACGAGCAGACAAGATACTAACTAAGGCTCCTTCATCAACAATACAACAAGTGACGTGTAAGGTTCAACTTTGACCTTTATCTGGAAAGGTGTATCAGAAGGAAGGTGCGGCTGAACTAGACTATCCCAATCAAAGGAAGCAATCTGAGAGCTTGTGGGGGTTGATCCAAAGCAATTTCAGTGCCCCCTTGTTCAGTAAGTTCTGAACTGGCAGTGAAGAAAATGTGACTAGCAGACACTTCACTCTCCAAAGGAAGAGTGGGATTGATTGACAATGGAATTGATTCAACCGCTTCGTAAAAGTCACTCTCCGAAGGCAGAGTGGGATTGACCAAATATGACATTGGTTCAATCACATCAGGATCACTCTCTGAAAGAAGAGTGGGATCGACTAAAGCTGAGATTGGTTCGACCACTTGATCAACCAAAGGTTGAGTATTTTGTTGAGAAACTATAAGTTGTTCAGGAGAAGGAAATTCTTGAGTCTCGGACCACACTCTTCGCACCTCTGCGATAGCGGGGCACTGGCGAGTAAGGGAAACTTGGGCTTGTGTTTTGAATAGGTAGTCTTTTCAACGGTGTCAACATGACTCACAATGGCTGACGGATCATCTTCAACATGAACCACAGAGGCTGAGAGACTACCCCCAGCATGGCTTGCAGAGGCAGAGAGACTGGCCCCAACATGGTTTGCAGAGGCTGAGAGACTGCCCCCAGCATGACTTGCAGAGGCTGAGAGACTGGGTCCAACATGACCTGCAGAGGTTGAATGGGTGACCCCTTTCTTATGTGGCTTCTTCCTATTCCTCCTTCTTTTACTCCTTTTAGACTGTCGGTTACTAGTATCAGTACTTTCACAACATGAGGTAGAAGGAGTAGGAAAATCAACTATAGGTGAAGGGGAAGCAGTGTTTTGATGCCCATGATATAAGGAGCTTACTTGTGAAGCATTAGGGGCATTTAGGACTATTGGAGTGGAAAACAATAACACCGGTAGCCCTAGGGTGAATCCAGGCAGATTCAAGGTGGCCATAAAAGGAACACCAACATTCCCTGTGAAAGGAATAGTTCAAGGAGTTCCCAACACGGGGATCTCTTGGTTGGTGTTCAAAGGGGTGTTAGCCATATTTTCAAACTAGGAGACAAAGTCTGAGGTTAATAGGAAACCAAAATTACAAAGCACACACCTAAAGGCACACTAAGTACAGACAAACCACAGAGCACTCACTCAAAAATTCCTAAATCCAAATAGACAAACAGGTATAAGATACGCTTTCCAAAAGAAAGCTGATAGATAGTTACTTTGCATCCTTGTAGATGTTCTTAGGCACAAGAGGAGGAATCACCCACCACCCTCCCACACCTTCTACCAGGGTTACCTTCCAAGCCCGTCCAAGATCAACCAGAAATAGCCTTCCGGTGTACCTATGTATGAACCCTAGATGTCAAAGAGACTAAAGGCTACCCTAACTATATTGACAGTATGGGGGGACAGTCGCAAGTATGGTTCATACGCATGGGCAGGGTAGCAAAGACCGAAACCCTGTCTAAGACAGAATCCCCAGATGCGCAAAAACCTTGGTTTATGTTTCGACAAGGAGTCAGAGGGTTATCTCCTCAGTCCAATGTCTCCACGCGGCCTCATGCTTGACTCCCGTCTGAGAGGAACTTCCCAGATACACTCAACGTAGAAAAGGGTTTACCTAGTGATTGGCCAACTATGTCTGAAATTTTAACACTTGTGGAGAGTTTAAACTCCCTAATCCACAAGCCTAGCCTGAGCTAGTTGGTGTATGACCCTATAAAATAAAACTTACTAATAATTTTTAAATTATATCGTTTATTTTAAGGGATGTTTTTAGTCAGAGGGTAAATGGCATGAAACTTATGTGGTCTTTTGACTCAAAGTTGAAACAAAATGACTAAACAAAGATAAATGAAATGCAAAAAGCAAAAACAATTCTCTTCTTCTTTTTCAAATAGAAACTTGAAAGCCACAAACGAACAAATTATTTTATTTTTTATTTTCAAAAACAATGATATGCCATGCAATCTAGACTAAAAACCTAATCTACATGCATATAAATCAAACATATGTTTTTATTTTTATTTTATAAATATAAACTAATGAAAATACAATAGATAAAGAGAAAACTAAGACTATATTTTTGTAATTTTTGAGATTTTATTCAAAAACTGAAAACAAAACTACTATATGCAATTCAAATGCAAAAGTTTCTAATGTTTTCTTTTCATTTTTCAAATTGCTCAAAGACTACTATGCACCTAAATGCACAAAACTTGAGTATGCTTGAATTAAAATAATTGTATAAAGTAAGCAAAGTGAAGTAAACAGATTAATAAGACCAAAGATCAACCACTTAAGGAAGACTTGGAACCCTAGCTTGGGCGGACACAATGAAAGGAAATCACTAAGATCACACAAAGGAAAGTGGCAAACCAAATACTATCGAAAAATAGAATGGGATATACAGTGCCTAGAACCCTGATCATTGATTCAGACAGCCAACACTTGAACCTATAACCCAATAGGAAAATCCACTTCAGGTTGCTAACAAAAATACAATCCAAACAAATAAGGACTCAAGGGCTTCACAAGAAAGCACAAGGTATGGATAACAAGGTCATCAAACTCACAATGAAATGTATATAAAGAAGGCCAACCAGTAAACAAAATTTATAGAGGGATAGGGGCAAGCAAACCCTAACCCCAAAATTTTAAAGCTCAGGATTGTACGTGACTGTGTACAAGGGAAATTTGCGTACTGTACGCGACTGTCCTAGAGAGCAATCCATGTACGCAGGCCTCTATACGCAACTGTGTGTAAGAGAAACTCGTGTACAGGTGTAAAATTTTCTAATAAAAATAAAAAATTTCAAGGTCTTTAGACACCACTCTAAGCATGAACCAAAATAGGACACCACACATAAAATCAAGGCAAAGACTGGTTAGTGATCTACAGAAATAAACCACAGCAGTTTGGGCTCCCCAGCGGAGTCGCCAGTTCTGTTGTTCAGGAATAAACACCCTTGTAACCTAGGGTCTGGGGTTACCAACATACTTCTAAAACTTGTAGACAATCAGCTTTAAAGTACAGAAAAGAAATAGGAAGAAATGTTGAACTCACTCGATTAACGACGGTTGATCCAAGATTTCCCTTCTCCCACTCTGCTTCTCTCCAAAGCTTTCAGGGATGCACCTCTTTCACTTGCAAAGAGCAAATTCTCCAAGTACAATCTTATACATGTATATATGACAAGTTAGATGAACAATATATAGAGTGCTTAATCAAAAATATTCGTCAAACATGATACATGAAAGAGACTCAACACAAAGTTGGAAGAAGAATTCTCTTTATTAACAATAGTGAATGAGATAAGTGTACAACCCAACGCCTGAGACAAGGACTCCTTTGCAACCAAAGGATTCTGAGTTCTGCTGCTCCAAAGACTTCTGAATATATACCACCAACATAATGTTTCTCTCCCAGTATGATTGATTAATACCCTCCCTAAGGCCTCTATTTATACTTTGGGAAATAGGGCGGTTTCGAAGGTTGAGGAGGTTGAGACAGTTGAGATAGTTAATGATTAGGGATCAACAAATCTCCATTAATCGTGTTTTATTATTTTTAATGTCGAATGGATGTGTACGTGACTATTGATACTGGAAACCTGCGTATGACATGAGAGTTTCTATAAGGGAAACCCGCATACAGATCTGTACGCGGGTTGCAATGAGAATAGTCACGTACAATACGCGGGTTGTCAAAGAAGATGGTCGCGTATGTGCGTGAGTTGCTGTGGATATAGTCGCGTACAGAAATCAACATATAGAAAGGTAAAATGGCAAGCTAGTTGGATAGTGAATGCATCTCATGTCATGCCCATCTATAGTGTTTAGGCAACTTTCAATCCACAAGTGTCCTTTTGTATACCAACATATAAAGTGTCGGCACTCGGACCGAGAAGTGCCATTTGGGTTGATAACAACCCTCTCCAAATGTCTGATATGTTCCTTATCAGACATAGAATATACAATAATATCATCCATGTAAATCACCACAAACCTGTCTCTTTCATATGCAAAAGCAATGTCCATAGCACGTTTGTTATAGCTGATTTTACCACACATGGTGAATCACATTTTTATGGCCTTCCCTGTCCCTCTGCAGACTCCTTAGACCCCATGGACCATCTTTGTACTTTTAATGTTTCCAAGATCATCCCGAAAAACATGCAAAAATTTCCATACACAAATTTTAAACCCTTTATCGCGTATATACGCAGGTTTGACCCCTAAAGCCACGTACATCGGGATGTGTGCAAAAGGCCAAATTCTTTTGGAGTTTTCCTTGATGTGGATCCAACTCACTTGTCTTCTAGCCTTCCACATGCCTTGGGATCGCTCGGATTAGACTTTTCATTACCCCATTGAAGAGCTGTATAAGGAACACTTTAGATACATTCAAGGCATGAGGAATTGAGAGAAAGAAAACTATAGTCCATTGTTGCCGGAGCTTATACTTGAGTTTGCATCCCTTTGTCCCTTGGAGCACTTTTGTGTTCTTCCCAAGCTTGCCTTTTGCTTGTGAGATTGCTATTGAGAGATGGAGGATTGAAGTGGTGGAGGCCCAAGTGGGGGACTCAGTTTCTCCGATTCGCAGACGTGCCGACAGAGGTTGTCTCTATTGTAATATATATTTTATATTAATAGAAATATCTTTTCCTATCCAATAATGTGTATTTGAATGAATATTTGATCCATGGATGATTTCAAATGCTTATATGTTATTGATTATATATGCTAGAGTAGGTCTAACACGATTATATATAGCATGCTTGTTTTGTTTATTGAATGTTGAGGAAGCAATTTATCAATTCAAGCTGGAGTTGGAAAGCTCAATGGGGATCTACATCAACTGTCCGGAATAAGGTACGAATTGAGATCCTTTAGTGTTAGATATTTGGTTTCTCTTGCATATAGGAAAGGATTGATTTCTGGAGTCAAGCTGTCTGTTGTTGTACCCAAGCCATAGGAATTTCTCTCCATAACAGAATTGGCAACTCCACTGGGGAGTTCCTAGTAATTGTCCTTTGGGGGTTTTTATCGGCATTCAATGTTCTTGAATTGCTCTGATTTCTCTGTTTCTGAGTCGGGTCTGGGGGCATGTTTTCCTAGTAGTGTTTGATTGGTGTGAATTTTGTCTCAGCTTATCTGCTTTCCTTCATTTTTATACATTTCTCTTCTTGTACGCGAGTTTTTAACTCACAATCACGTATACACGCAGTTTTGACTGCTATATCTATGTACATATGTGGGTTTTCTCCATACAGTCATGTATGCCCTGAGTTTTTCCTTTTAGAGGAATATTGTTTGTTTCTGGGTGAATTTTGATGATTGTTGAGTCTCCTTTGATGCTGCTAGAGTCTGTATACACCTCTGTTTCTGACTAGAGACACCTTTTTTAGGGTAAATTTTTTTTTTAAGAATGTTCTTGTCATTGCATTTTCGACTTTTTGTTTTGGGATTAGTGCATTAGAGTTCTTTTACCTTAGTACTTTGCGTGAGTGCTATTTAATTGTGCTTGCAGAGTCTGGGGGTGGTAGAATCATTCTTTTGCTTTGCTATCTCATTTTTATTCAAAAAATCCAAAAATATTTGCTTCTTTGCATCATTATGCATTGCACTTTGCACTTTGCATGGTACTTGCACTATATTTGCTTAGAGAATTATTAGTCAGGTTTTCATATAGGAATGATTGCATTTGTCATTTGAAGAAAATTTGTAGTAGCACGCCCTGTTTTTCATTCGACACAATGCATTTGCATTGATTGTTAGGTGTGCATTTTACTTCATGTTGCGTCATAACACCATTGGTTGCATGGTCATCTACATTTTTTGAGTAATAAAGCCAAATAAAATCAACGCTTAATTAAAATGGATTACACTATTTTCTTTGATAGGGTACACTAATAAGATTAGATTTTAGGGTCTTGGAATAGTTCATTGTGAGTAAATTCTCCAAGACCACTAAACACCAACATGTATGTGTCTGTCCATGTGAGAGTGTGGAATTCCTTGGTATAATTAGTGTTTCTTAGGATCCTCCTCTTACAAGGGAGTTAAGCACGAGGCAGTGTGAGTGGTTATTGATGGGGATGACCCCTAGTCATAATTGAGTAGCACCGGAGATATTTCCAGGATTGTCGTATCTGGGGGCTCTTTCGAGAGTTTTGGGCTTTGCTACCCTGCCCATATGGTCAATCCTTCCTGTGACTGTCCCCCTGAGCATTGGTTATATTGAGGTGACGTTAGTTTCCTTACCTAGGTTATCGAGGGGGTACTTTGCAGGGGTTATTCTGCAGGTGTCTCGGCCAAGTTGGGGTCGAACAGCACAGTCACTATATGCACTATATGCGTTGAAGCTGAGGGCCACAATAATTGGTTACAAACCTATGCTTGTTGTGTATGGGAGTCTTAAGCCTCTCCTAGGTGAGACATACCTGCTTCATTCGGGAGCTCACATATCCTACCCTTGTTTGCCTATGATTGGCTTTAGATTATATTGGTGTATGCTTTGTGCATGTTAGCTTGCTTAGGGTTTGTGTAATTAGAGAGTCTTTTTCATTTTGTGAGTCATTGTGGATTTGGGTGTGACACCCTGCCATTCTCGTCATTTAGCAGGACTTCCGCCTTCTACATCTCCTCCTCCTTTGGGAGAGAGAAATAGACAGTCCAGGCAGACTACTTCTCACATTGATTCACACATGATGGGATATCATGAAGATGAAATTCCTGAGTTGTCTTCTCCACCTTAGGAGGATGGGGAAGAAGATCCTACTCCTGTGTATGATCCTTCACCTGATATACCTACACACTCTCAGTTCGATCCTTCACATGATATACCTACACACTCTGGGTATGATCCCTCATTCATAGGTCACCGGTATTGGCTTCTAGGCGATGAGACTCATCATGAACCTACAAGCACTAGTTATGTTAGTTATGGCATGTCTGGAATCCCTGCACATGATCCAGCGTTCCATGCCGAGTCAGAATTTGATCCTAGCACTATGCCTGGGGTAATTCCCATTCCTTTCCATGCGAAGAGATTTGGGAGAATGAGTCACATTGCACCTTCCATCCCAGTGGTGGAGGCTACATCTCATGTTTGTCCTAGACCTAGTGTCAGTAGTCCTATTTAGATACCAGAACCAAGACGAGTGATGGTAGGGAATACCACTTACATAGTTTCACATGTCCCTTCATCCTCTATTCCTATTTCTTCAAATGCTATTCCTCCCCAACATTCACGTGGTCCTTTGGGTCGGAATATTGCTATGAGTCATGTGTGTACTGCTACTACTCGCATAGTTGTGTCTCAGAGTCAAGTACCTCTTGTTGTCTCGGGAGGGCGTATTCCTACTTCTAGAGGTCATATTCCTACTTCCGGAACGTCTATTCCTACCTATGGAGTTTCTCATGGGACATCTCATGGGACTTCTTATGGTCCATATTATGGACAGCAGTATGCATAGAGTTATTCACCTTATGGGTACGAGTATTGACAACCCGCTTACTCCCTGAATTATGGATTTGTAGCCCCAAATAGTTAAGGTACACCACATTATGGTGCTTCAATGCCACCCTACACGGGTCAAACGAGAGGAGGATACTATGGCCATGGCCATGGTGGTTATGGTAATCAGTCCTATGTGAACCAAAATTATCAGGGAGCATCTCATAGACCTGTCCAACCTAGGCTCCCTTTCCTCGCAACGTTAAATTTTCTTGACTTGTTGAGACTAACGAACGATCCAGTATCTTATGACCCGGCTTGGCCGGCTGTCCCTATGAAGCTTCCCTCGGACATTCCCAAATTTGAGGGCAAACCAGGAGAATATCCTAGTGAACATGTTACTACATTTCACCTTTGGTGCTCTTCTAATTCCTTACACAAAGATTCGATCCGTTTAAGGCTATTTCAACGCACCCTTACAGGGCCTGCAGCGAAATGGTACATAGAGTTTCCAAGGGGGGAATTCACTTTGTTCGATGACCTAGCTATGAATTTTCTCAACCACTTCCAGGTACCAGTGCATTATGAATTTGGTACGGAACTCTCTTCGACATTTCAGCAAGACAAAGCCATGCATATATCGGACCATATCCAAGAGTGGCTTAGATGGAAGAGATTGATTAAAACCTTCATACCACCGGAGTTTCTCCTCGAGTGGTTCCTTAAGTCATTACTAACTTATATAGAAAAGGATGTTTCTACATCTGGAGTTCAGAACGAGGAACAATCCATTTTTAGGGCGCAGGAATTGAATTTGATTTATGCTCAATCTGGTTTGTTATATGAGATCATTCCTAGTGCTCCGTGTTCTAGTTTCGACCATAAGATCAAACCTGGACCACATGCTGATGGCATTTTTGGGTGTACAAGTACCAAACCCGTGGATTTGGTTGTGAAATAGGTCAGTCAATTATCTATCAACCAATCTACCTCGGGACAAGCCACAGCTTCATCTCAACCCACCCAAATGGCGAGTGTGCTTTCGGTGTAATCGTCGAACCAGAAGGGTAACCAGAAACCCAGAAGGAATAAGAAGAAGGGTAAAAACAATCGTAAGGGTGGAAATATGAATGAAAATGCCAATTCTAATGACAAGAATGCCCAAAATGCCGGGGGGGACAAGCAGCCTAAATGTAAGGTTAAGTTTCCTTGCAAGTTGTGTAAGGAGGACCACCTCACTCCCTTGTGCCCTCAGATAGAAGAAGCCTCGAGGTTCTTAGCACAGGGCCCAGCTGTGCTAACTAACCCTTTACCTCAAAATCAAAATATGAACTCGAGGACCCATAATTAGTCTGGTGGGGATCAAGATCCGCCGAAAACTTGTAGTGGTCATGGTTGCATCAACATGGTGCATGTTGCTAAGGTTGTGACTCATGTGAAGGACTATGGTTTGTCACAACCAGACCTTGGAAAGGAAATTGATCCACCTGGGAGTCCTTTGCGTATTGAAAAACCTATGGATAAACCTGAAGTTGCACCTCGCATTCCTAAGGGATTCCTTAAGCATTCGAGGCACAATCCTAATGCCCAAGCTGCCCAGAACTATTCTGTTGTCGAGGATTTGGGCCACACTCCTTGTGCAATGTCTGCACTTGAAGTACTTCAGAGTTGGCCTTCGCAAAGGAAGGCTTTTCTTTCTTCTCTTGGTGTTACGATGATAATTCTTCCTCTGTCATCAAATTTGAAACCGTGGGACTATAGCCTTGCTTTCCTTACTATGTGTCTCTCTTGATTCATGTAGAATGTCTTAACAAGACCATCAAATGCACTGTGATTGATGAAGGCGCTACTGCTTCCATGATGTATTTGGCGTGTTGGAAGGGTTTAGGTTCCCCCGAGCTATCTAAATCTGCTACCATGTTGACTGCATTTGATGGTAGATCGTTTCGGCCGCACGAAATTCTTCCTTCTCTTAAGGTCCGTTTGGGAGGGAAGATTGTTGCGATCGAGGTCGAGGTGGTTGATGCGACCCTTGACTACAATCTGTTACTGGGTAGGAATTGGATGTACAGTATGCAAGCCATAGCTTCTTCTCTATTTTGAGTTGTATGCTTTCCATTTAATGGGAATATAGTTACGATTGATCGAATTTCATTCAAGAATCTATGTGTTACCGCATCTTCGGGAGCTTCTGTCTCGATAGTCGCGCACTCTCAGCCAGCAACTGGGAGTGTGGGTGTTGGCATGTACCCATCCCTTATGGGATCATTTAGTTGTCCTGCACCTGTTCTTATGATCGGGTCTACTTCTGGTGAGGCTTCATTGTCATTATGTTCGATGTCTTTTCGCACCACTCCTATGGAAGATCCTTGGATTCTTCCTACACCGAGTCCTTCGTGTGAGCCTATCGGAATGGATGTGCTATTTCCTGCATCAATGATATCATATCAAGCTAATATTGAATGTGTTGCAAAGCCTAGTTCTTCCTCTTCAAGGATGAAGGAGGAGGACCCATATGTGCTGCCTGCATGGGCAGTTGAGTCTTCTCACACACATGACTACCTTGATAGTGTTTTTCCATTAGATGAAGCTATTATTGAGGCTATGTTTGGGGTTGAGCCACCTTGGGAAGAGTTGCATCATAGATCTTACTTCCTTCCCGAGCTTGACCATTTGGAGTGTCAAGACTTTAGGGAGATTCTTAGTGAGAGAATTGGTAGTCCCGTGGTTCCATTAAGCTCTCCTGGTCCGATGGCTGATGGAAACATGGCGAATATATATCCTACCATTCCTATGAATATCTCTCACGATCCTAGAAATATTGAGAATGTATATATTGGGGCAGAATGTTCCCATGCTGAGATTCAAGAGTATACTGAGATGTTCAAAGAATTTTGTGATGTATTTTCTTGGTCATATGAGGAAATGCCAAGTATCGACCCTCGCATTGTTGAGCATGAGATTAAAACTTATCCCAATGCTAAGCCTGTTCGACAACGCTTGCGTGTAGTGAATCCTAGGAAAGCACCTGCGATTAAGGCTGAGATAGAAAAGCTGTTGAATGCCGGTTTTATCTATCCCGTTCCCTTGACGGAGTGGGTTTCAAATCCCGTTTCGGTTGATAAGAAACAAGGAACGATCTGTATATGCACTGATTTCCATGACTTGAATCGTGCCTGTCCTAAGGATAATTTTCCCACACCATTTATTGATCAAATTTTGGATGAGTGTGCGGGAAGCGAGGTATTTTCCTTTATGGACGGGTTTTCTGGATACAATCAGATACAAATCAAACCTGAGGACCAACATAAGACTGCCTTTATTTGTCCTTGGGGTACCTTTGCATATCGAAAAATGCCTTTCGGCCTTAAAAACTCCAGAGCCACTTTTCAGCGGGCTATGACCTTGATCTTCCATGATCTCAAATTGATTATTGAAGTCTTTTTGGATGACCTTGCTGCTCATTCTCATCATAGGATGCGTCATTCCTACCATTTGATATTAGTGTTCTAAAGGTGCTGCCATTATTTGGTCAGGTTAAATCCTCATAAATGCATCTTTTGTGTGAAGTCTGATCACTTATTAGGGTCCGTTGTCTCCAAGGAGGGTATAAGATTCGACCCATTGAAGGTTGAAGCAATACTTCAATTGTCTCCCCTGAAAAACATTAGACATATTCAATGTTTGCAAGGCATGGAAAACTTCTTATGGAGATTCGTCGTTAACTTTTCCATTTTGACTAGAGGCTTTATGCGTCTTTTGAAGAAGGACACAACCTTTTGCTAGGATGAGCGAGCCCAGGAGTCCTTTGATGCGCTTAAGCGAACCTTAGCATCAGCCCCAGTGATTAGTCCACCCGACTATAGACGTGAATTTTTACTTTATGTGGCCGCGTCCATGGAGACGATTGGTATGGTTTTGGTTCAGGAGGATGAGGAGCTCCAGGAGCATGTCATATATTATTTGAGCCGAAACCTTATAGATGCAGAGATTTGTTATTCCCATGTGGAGAAAATTTCCTTAGCTACCGTTCATGCGGTTCAAATATTGAGACACTATATTCTCATTTGCCAGACCTTAGTGGTAGCCCATGGCAATCCATTTTAGTTCATCCTCACTAGAAGGATGATAGGGGGAAAGTATAATAAGTGGATTGTCATCTTGCAAGAATTCGATCTCGAGTTTGTTTCGGCAAAATCGAAAAAGTCATTAATTTTTGCAGAGCTTATATCTGATTTCCCAAGCGAGGAGGAGGAAGTTTGTGAAGATACGTTTGTCGATGAGCACATTTTCCTGATCTCAACTTTGGATCCATGGTATGGAGATATTATCATATATTTACAAGCATTGAAGGTCCCTACTCACCTTTCACGTGATGAACGACGACGATTACATCACGTATCTAAGAATTACCTCATAGTGGATAACACATTATACCACCGTGGGGTAGATTCCATTTTATGTCATTGTTTAACTCATGAGGAGGCTGATCTTGTGTTGAATGATTTCCACGGAGGGACGTGTGGTGGTAATTTATCTGGGCTTTCTACAGCCCAAAAAATATTGAGAGTGGGTTATTTCTAGCCGTCGATATTTAAATATTGTGTTAATGCAGTCAAGAAGTGCCACCCTTGCCAGGTGTTTTCACGCAATATGCGCTCACATCCTACTCCGTTACATCCTATTATCACCACCAGTCCCTTCACTAAGTGGGGGCTTGATTTCATGGATTGCAACCCAGCTTTAGCTGGGGGCCATCATCATATTATCGTGGCTGTTGACTATTTAATGAAATGGGCTGAGGCTATGCCCACGATTAAATCCGACGGTGAGATAGCCGCACCATTCGTATTCAACCAGAACATTACTCGATTCGGTATTTCGAAAGAGCTTGTTACTAACCATGGTAGGCACTTTCAGAATTGGATGATGGAAGAGTTGGCCTCGAAGTTAGGGTATAAGCAGGAGCATTCTTCTTCTTATTACCCTCAAGCAAATGGACAGGTTGAAGCAGTGAAAAAATCACTCAAGTCCATTCTCCAACGAACCATCGCACAAAGCAAGACCAATTGGCATACCATGTTATATCCTACTTTATGGGCTTATAGGACCATGGTTAAGACTACCATCAGTTTTTCTCCATATCAGCTTGTACATGGAGTGGAGTCTATATTGCCAATTAAGTGTGAAATCCCTTCTTTGAAGCTAGCCATAGAGATCTTACCAGACACTTCCCCATTGGAGGAACATTTGGTCCATTTAGAGAATCTTGATGAGCAACGCCGAGATGCTTTAGTGGATCTAGAAGTGAATAAGCATCGCATTAAGGTCCAATACGATAAATCTGTTTGCCCAAGGAAGTTTAGTGAAGGAGATTTGGTCCTTTTGTGGGATCAAGCTAAAGAACCGTTGGGGGCAGGAAAATTTAACCCCATGTGGCATGGTCCTTACGTTGTTAAACATGTATTAGAGAAGGGCGCATATGAGTTAGTAGATTACGAAGGGACAAACTTGGCGGAGCCTAGAAATGGGCTCTATCTTAAAAAGTACTAGGCATGATTCCTAGCTAGGGCTGACTATTGTATATTATTGTACAGTATTTTGCATAGTTAGGTTTTTCTTATGGTGATCGGGTTTGTTGATTAGCTTTCATTTCTTATGGCAGATGTCAATGGAGTCTTCCATCTATATAGGATTCGTAGATGGTGCTAGCCGCCACACTCAACACTCAGCCTCTGCTGCTTGGGTGATTTATACTCCTACGGGTTAGGTATTGTCTTCAGGAGGCATATGTTTATGGCCCTCTTCAAACAATGTTTCTGAATATAGTGTCATTATCGAGCTTCTACGGGATGCTATTTCACATGGTATTCGATCTCTTAAGGTACATCTTGATTCGGAGTTAGTAGTGTCACAGCTTAATGGATTGTATCATGTTAGGGATCCAACATTATTACGAAGATTCTTACGTGTGAGATTATTAGAACGACAATTTGACAACATTACATACATACATGCTCCAAAAATTCATAATCAAGTTGCTGACTGATATGCTAATTATGTGTTAGATTGGTATTTGTTTCATAGACAATAAGCTCATCACAAACATACATTTTTACACATGTAAATAAATAAACTGATCATCATAAAAGTTTTTCATTAAACATCCAAAATGTGATAATACATAGTGTCATAATACAAAAATGGGGCTTCCGAGCCACCAAAATATAAATACACGGTAGTACAAAATGTATCACTCCCAGGTATCTAAGCATGGGGAGGAGGAGGGGGGTTCTGATCATGGAATGTCACCACGGCTCTATCTAGCTGTCGAAACAACTACACCCATGCTCGTGGTACACCCACCACCTGAAGCTGCATGGCCTCAGGCAGGTCCTCGACCTGTGCCATGGGTACCCTATGTGTCAGCTGCACAAAGTTGGTATGAATGCTTTGGAGCACCCGCTCCGCATCCACACCCATAATGTCATCTCCTCTTCCCCTCCATCTATGACGAGGGAAGCCTTCAGGCCACTGTGGTCCTACGTCTGCATACATATGACAGGATGTCACTATGTGTTGTCATGCAAAAACATGTCTTTTGATTCCATATATAAAAAAACATAAAAAAATTAAATAATTCACAAAACTTAAAAAGTGGGTTGGGATTCATTACCGATGTCATCGTATGCCAATCCTAGTGGTAGTGGCATGTCGGGATCTCCCTGAGAATCTATCCCCACATAGGTGTAATCATCGATGGCAACTATCTGTTGCTGCCACCATGGAAAGAAATCAGCTGGATAGGGGTTGGACACCCTACCTCCACCCAGTCTGTGCATCGCATCTGCCCAACGTCGTTGGGATGGATTTTGAACCCCATGAAGATGAACATAAAATCTAGGGCTCAATCCTGGAACATGCTCAAAGAAAAACGTTCTTAGTATGTTGCGGAAACTAAAGTTTTGTACTCTTCCCAGCTTGCACTTGCTGAGCTGGTGTTTCATGTTACTCAATAGTGTAGTGCTCTAGTCATAAACCATGGGTCTCATGAACTCCACTGCATATAACATCATGGGTCGCGAGGCCTGGTGGAGTGAGGCTAGCCCTGCTATCCTTTCGAGTGTCATTAGTATGGCCTTTAGGCCTAGCACTTGTATGGAGTTAATTGGGATCTGACTCCTAACCTTATCCGTGTCCGAATAACAATAAACTGCTATGTACTCATCTATGGTGAGCCCACCTCTGGGGTTGCGAGAATGTAGGTTCACCACTTCCCCTCGTCGGGACAATCCAGTAATGAAGTATATGTCCTCCACTTCTATGGTGAGGGACATCCCGTTGATCTGGAAAGACTCTGAGTCAGTATCCCAATAGTTTACTAGCATCTACAGCAGTCTTAGTTTGGCCCTTAAGCCACCAAGACAACAAAACTTGTAGAGCCTGCATGCACGAAGAGCTTTTTATGCCATTAGATCACCCCGTACAGCTTCTTTTACATCCCCGTGCTCACGTTCCCTCCATTCTAGAACCATCTTGCACATTTAATTCAAGTTTGGGTCATTATATGTCTTTAAAAAACTTGAACGTGGCCACATACGCGACTGTTTGCTAAACAACCGCATATGTACATGACTTTGGGGAATTTTTCCACGTATATCCAGCCCTATATGCGGAAAAATCCTCGATTTTCGTGTGGGCCGAGGTGCATAATTTAGGATGGCCTAGAAATCAAATTAGACCATGGAAAATTGAAAATTTTACATGTAAATGAAAGAGCAGGGCATGGAAAATTACCTGGAAAAAATGGTGTCGGATTCCGCCAGCTGGATCTCCCCGAATTCGTGTTTGAAGTTCTAAGCTCAATTGGGTAAAAATTTCAAATGTTATATAATGTTTTGAATTTTTTACTATTTATAGAAATTTTTCAAATTTTTGAAAATTTTTACCCCCTTTTCTCTAGTTTTGGACCGTTTCTGACCCTTTTGGACCGTTTTTTACTAATATATGATGTAGGAGACCGTTTTGAGCATAGTTTCAACCGTTGTTTTGACCCGTTCGTGCCGATTTTAGGTATGATGTTTAAACTGGCATATAGGTTAGGTTTCACCTCCATTTACATTTTGCATGACCTTATGGTCATTTCATTATAACCTTAGGTATGAACCCATTCTATCTTGTCACAGAACCTTCTTGCTGTTTTAGAAGTGGCATGATTAGAATGGTAGAGCTTGACCTTACATGGGTACCCTAGTTAGCTCCTTATTTGCATTTGGTTCCCATGCTGACAGTTTGTCTTTAGGGTGTGGGAGTCCGTTGTATAGTATCGCCACGGCATTTTGCAAGAGCCTCATACTCCTCTTGATATTTTGCTGGCCTGTTTCCTCAGGAGTCCCTTATGTCAAGTTGTAATTGCATTATCATGAGCTTTTCCTGCCTTATTGAGGCTTATGCTGGCTTCCCTGACTTTGAGTATCAGCCATATAGCCTGAGCTTGTCTCATATTTAGCCATGTAGAGCCATTTTGTATATCCTTTGCAGCTTGATTCCCTATCTTTACTGGGAGGGGACTTTCCCTTGAGTGTCACTATCCTACACATGTGTCCTTGCATTGAGCATAGGTATGTTCCGCTGCTTGGAACTAGTTTGTTTTCCCATTTGACACTCGTATCCTCCTAGTCTGTAACTTTAAAGCAATTTTATTCTTTTTCAAGCTTTTCAAATATTTGAAAAATTCCAAAAAAATTTAAAAAACAAAAAATTCAGACAAAAAAAGATGTTATCTTTGGCAGCAATCCAGTCGTGCCACCTTCGAACAGAGCACTGTATATCACATCAGTTGGTTCGGTTAATAGTTTGACTTTAGGAGATGTACTCGTTTATCTGAGTTTATCTCCACCGATTGGTTAAGCTTCCAGTCCCTATGGAGCCTCTGTCAATTCCTCCTTTGTCACAGAGATGTCCCATTTTCACATATCGAGTCTATCCTGCCTACATTCAGTCACCATCCGCCTTTATGCTCTTATTTGAAGGAAGTTGAAACTTGAGTTGGCCATTCCTCAGTTATCTTGACTTTGCATGTCAGCCATTCCCGGTACAGTTACTGGTTCATGCACATTATGATCGAGACCTTCCACATTATACAGCTTTGCTGAGTACCTCGTGTTGGATGATGGGGGATGCCTCAATGCCCTCCTTCCAGTGGATTTCATCCCATCAACTTCAGATCATTTATTCTGGGATAGGAATCTAGAGTCATGTTTGAGTGCCTTGAGACTTGTAGTCATCAGTGGCAGGTTCTCTCACCATCAACATTTTTTAGGAATACATCAATGTCCCCTGATCGATGGATTCTCTGAAGTGTTCGACCTTAACACATCTATTCACACTTGTTAGTTTGCACTCTAGTACCTTGATTCCCATTTTCATTATTGGTGGGTGATCTCGCGTTTGTTAATGGTATACATCGATGACCGGTAATTAGACGATGGACTACTATGTTCAACCTTGACACCTCTATTCACATAGTAGGACATGTACTCGTTGCAGTTTGTGTAGAAGACCTTCCAGATTGGTGGCATCTCTTATATGCTACCTCCTTGATCGTGCCAATGTTCATGAGATTTCAGCTCTCGTGACTTGATTCTAGTATATCTCAGACATTTCCAGCCATTATGAAGATCTTGATCCATTATATATCTTCAGTCTTCATGTAGATCATGATCCTTTGTATATCTTCATCATGGATATTCTGATCTATTTATATTGTATGTGGTGATGACCACATATGTTATATTGTATCATGCCTATTCATGGCCATTGTACTGTTATGTATCCAGGACTACTATATCTATTTGCAGTTATGTGCAGATTTGTATCATTGTATAATACTGATTGGATGGTTGGTTCTTCCACTAGGTTCTTCATCACTTCACTTCTGGGATGGACTTATAATGTATTTCGGCTATCGTATGACCCCTCTAACCTCACACATTAGGGGGCATCTATTATAGCTGATTTTATCACACATGGTGAATCACATTTTTGTGGCCTTCCCTGTCCCTCTGCAGACTCCTTAGACCCCATGGACCATTTTTGTACTTTTAATGTTTCCAAGATCATCCCTAAAAACATGCAAAAATTGTCACATGCGACTTTTAAACCCTTTATCGCGTATATAGGTGGGGTTGACCCCTAAAACCATGTACATCGGGATGTGTGCAAAAGGCCACATTGTTTTGGAGTTTTCCTTGATGTGGATCCGACTCACTTGTCTCGTGGCCTTCCATATTCCTTGAGATTGCTTGGATTCGACTTTTCATTACCCCATTGAAGAGCTATATAAGGAACCCTTTGGATACATTGAAGGCACGAGGAATTGAGAGCAAGAAAACTATAGTCCATTGTTGCCTGAGCTTATACTTGAGTCTGCATCCCTTTGTCCCTTGGAGTACTTTTGTGTTCTTCCCAAGCTTGCCTTTTGCTTAAGAGCTTGCTATCGAGAGATGGAGGAATGAAGTGGGGAGGCCCAAGTGGGGGACTCAGTTTCTCCGATTCGTAGACGTGCCGACAGAGGTTGTCTCTATTGTAATCTCTGTTTTATATTAATAGAAATATAGTTTCCTATCCAGTAATGTGTATTTGAATGAATATTTGATCCATGGATGATTTCAAATTCTTATATGTTATTTATTATATATGCTAGAGTAGGTCTAACACGACTATATATAGCATGCTTGTCTTGTTTATTGAATGTTGAGGAAACAATTTATCAATTCAAGCTAGAGTTGGAAAGCTCAACGGGGATCTACATCAACCATTCGGAATAAGGTACGAATCGAGATCCTTTAGTGTTAGATATTTGGTTTCTCTTGCATATAGGAAAGGATTGATTTTTGGAGTCAAGCTGTCTGTTGTGGTACCCCAAGCCATAGGAATTTCTCTTCGTAACAATGTTGGAAAGTGGCTCTTGCATTCATCAACCCAAAAGGAATATTTGCATACATGAAGGTACCCCATGGTGTGTTGAAAGCAGTTTTCTCCTGATCTTCAGGCAATACCTTTATCTTATTATAACCTGAAAACCCATCCATAGTAGAAATTCTCTCTGAACCTACCACTTTCTACAAAATCTGGTCCATCTTTGGTAGTGGATAATTGTCCTTCAAAGAGACTCTATTTAAATTTATGACATCCACACACAACCTTATTTCTCCATTTTTCTTTTTGACAGGCACCAAATTAGTAACCCATTTCAAAAATCTCAGGGTTACAATGATTTTTGCATCAAACAATTTTTTGATCTCCTTCTCAATGATAGGAAATAGCATTGGGTTAATTCTTTTGAGCTTCTTCCTAAATGGTTTTTCTCTAGGCTTGATCAGAATAGCATGCTGTATAATGGAAGTGTCATATTCTTTGAGGCCCTCATAACTCCATGCAAACACATCTGTATATTTCTTCATCAGTTTCACATACTCATCTTTTTCTTTGGCAATCATTTTCTTGGATAACCTTACAATTCTGGGATCATCCTCAGTACCAATGTTCTTATCTTCAACAGTGTCTTCAGCAAGTTTGACCTTAGGATCCTTGGCAACATCATTTTGGTCAAAACATTTCTCTAAGGGAATCAAACCTCTAGGGATGTGATTACTCTTTAATTGGACTATATCCTTCCCTCTTAAAGATCTTTTCAACTTTTCTATTTCAACAATCCCTTCTTGTTCTCCCCCAACATCTAGGAGATTCTCAGAGTTAGCAATTTCATCGTTTATGCAGGTATTCACAAATTCACCAAGCAGTTCTAAAAATATTTTAATTTGCATATCATCTTCAAAAACCTACCAGTATTTAGTATTGTCTGGTATGGAAGGCCTGCTCATAATGTCAACCTTGTATTTTCTTTTACTTGCCGTAGGAGTTTCAAATTTTCCAGTAGCAGTCGCAAGTGAATCTGCCACTGTATTCTCATATCTAGGGATCACTTGAAGACTATGTTCGGTGAAATAATTCCCAAACATATCCCATACTTCATTCCTGTAAGCTCTCATTCTAGGATGCTTAGTTTGATAGTTGTCATTGACCTGATTTATCACAAGTTCAAAATCTCCAAAAATTTGGACTCTTTTAGCTCCCAAATTCTTCAATGCATGCAAACCCAGTAGGAAAGCCTCATATTCTGCTACATTATTAGTACATTCAAAGACCATCTTGTAAGAATAAGATTTAAAATATCATATGGGAGAGATTATGTATACACCAGCACCAACACTCACTTTAGCCATAGACCCATCAAAATACATCCTCCACACTCCTTCTTCCTTGTGTTTCCTTTCCAAAGCATCTTGTTCACTTATTTCCTTTTTATCCTTTTTACATTTATTTGGCACAACAACTTTTGAATCATAAGGAGACACGTCATTGAAGAAAATAGATGACCCTAAATCTATATCAACAACATAAACATGATGAATTTCTGGTTGATCTTGGCTACAACATAAGGTGATCCTTTTTCACTGTACAGTCTCTTGTTTTTATTACGGATGGGAATTGTAGCATAAGACATTTCCATCTGTAAAATTCCCTTTAACTTTGAATTCCAAGACCTTGAAAACAAAATACCAAATTTGGGAGGGCTATCAACTACAACAACATCCATCACCACAGTTTTAGATGGTAACTTATTCAAGGACACTACCATGTCCTTTATCAAACCCAGACATTTAACCCTTTTAGAATCAAAAGAATACAGATATTTATAAGGCCTTGTAATCTCCAACCCCAAATTTTCTTCTATTCCCTTAGGAATTAAATTATGTGAAGCACCTGAATCTAGCATGGCATTATGCAACACCATGTCATGTACATTTAAAATCATATAAAAAGGTGGTACTTATTCATCCTCACTATCCACACTATCAATATTAGACCCCAACAAAATAGTAGGATTGTCATCTGTCAGTTCCAACATATCTAGGTGAGTTTCTCCCTGATTACTGAACAATTTTGTTATTGTGTTCTTGTATTCTTGGTTTCTAAGTAGCTCATTAAAAGGAATTGAAATATTTAGCTTAGCAAGTTCACTTTGTAAATTAAACATGGAATAAAGTCTATCTACATCCATAGGTGTTGTTTGTTTTGGTTCCTTTATTTTCTGAGTTCTATCCTCAACTTCTTTTAGTACAACAGGTTCTTTTTGGTTTTCATTTATTTTTTTCTTTATTTATCTGACTACTGAAAGGTTGATTTGGATTTAATCTTCCTTTATTTATAGTAACATCTCTACTCCTCAATTTGATCTTTCTAACATCATCTATAGCATGCATATACCCCTTATAATATTTTTCCAACTCCCCCTCCAAATTATTATCATCTTCTTTTTCAAACACATTATGTTCCTCTTCAGTCAAATAGATTTCAAAATCTAAATCACCAAAATAATAAATATGGTCTTCAATAGACTCTGCACCATCATTATCATCCACATAATTTTCAGGGAACGGTGGTCTTATCGACTGATCTTCTTGGTTCCTTGGATCCTCATGTCTCTTTCTCTATTCTGTGGGGGTGGGGAAGGAATGTCCCTTCTAAAATTGGGGTTTCTGATCTGAGGTTCATCATGTTCTTGATTCATAAGTCTAGCCTCCACAGTTATCCTATCCATCAACTTTTCCATTGCTTTCAACATCATTTCAAATTTTACATCATTAGGTGAAGAAACATCAGATGTGGAGGGAAGTCCTTCTCTACCTTTCCTCCTATCAACATATGTCAATTGTTTTATCTTCCCACATGCCATCATATTGGTTTCTACTTCTAATGAATCTATGAACATAGCAGGAAGAGTAGCTAATTTTCTTTCTCTCAATAACAAAGCAAAATCATTATCAAAGGCTTTGGTATAATGAAGTTTAGCAACACCAGGTGAAGGCTTAATATCAGTAGGCATGAAATTATAGACCCTCGTGAACCTACTCAAAAAATCATGGACTAACTCAAAACCTCCCTTCTTAATATTATTGTACTAGGACAGGACATGTAATGGACTCTTCTTATCATCCAATCTTTCCAGAAATGCATTTTGAAAATATGAAAAGTTTGGAATAGACCTAACAGGTAAATCTTTATACCACTTCCTGGCTTCTCTAGACAAACTCTGTGCAAACAACCTCATATTGACATCCCCATGATCTACTTCCTCTAAATCTATGAAATCGTCAAACTTACCCAAGTGGTACCTTGCAAAAACATTCCCTTCTCCATCATATAGTGAAATTATTTGGGCATAGTTCAAAGGAAGGTCATGCAGTATTGCAGATAGAGCCAATGGAGAAAATATAGCTATGGCCATTGGTATAGGTGGGTTTGGAGCAAGTGGTACAGGATGAACAGCTAGAGGATTCTAAACAGATTGGGAGATAGGGAACTAAAAGTTTTGAAAAATAGGGGCATATTTTTTTAGCTTTTGCTGAGGTCTCAAGGTTTAACCACAAAGCTTCAAGAAGATATGATTCCGATATACCAATGTTAGTATCAACTTTATTTAGGTCAGACTCAAACTTTGATTTTGACAGTACTCTCTCAACACTAGTTTCCCATTCAGACTTTGGTATGTTATGAAAATCTAGAGATGATGACGTATCATAATGAGGAATATGTAATTTTTCTTTATTTCTATTTCTAAGTATTCTTTCTGAATTTTCCACACTATGCAAAGTTTTAGTATTAGGATTACCTCTCGTATGCGCTCTTCTGAAAGCCAGGATGTCCCACGTAATACTACTCAAATGAATGTGAAGTCGCCAGGGAAAATGTACAACCTTCTTGCAAATGTAGAAACTCTTGTTTGCCCACAGAAATCTCTTTCGCAAAACTTTGTACTGCTTATCGTTCTCCCCGGGGCTGATATGCACTTCCACTCCTCGGTAACGGTGCCAATTTGTTAGCATTGGAAATTTACCAAAGGTTGTGAAGGCTTATTCCCAGGTAACAGCAAAACCACTTTTGAAGGGAAGATGGGCTTTCTTCTCTTCCGATAGGGATCTCTCACAAAATAATAACAATGCCGGATATATACAAGTGAAAATTTGTATTGTTTGTAATATTGGTTGAAATGGGAAACAAAACCATTGGGCTATGGATTCAAGATGTGAGATATATATAACAGAACTTTACGCAAGGTGATTTTAACGCAGAGGTAAGATAGCCACCCAGTCATAGTCAAATTATAATTGTTTGGTGGAAAATCAAGAACATGAATACACCATCAACATAGAGCATTAGGAAATGAATTCTGTATTAATTTTAGAAGAAAAGTTTGTGGACGTCTGAAAATAACATCTAGAGCATGCTAACATGAATTCTAAAACTATTATACCCTCATTTCAGATGTGAAAGAAAACACAATGAATAGATAAACTGGAAAAAAATTCACACGGGAAAGGAAAATACATACTGCAACATTGGACAACACATGAATCTCTAGAAAAACACCAACTTCGGCTCTACAGTTTTATCAGGAATCCCTTGAAAACATACAACTCCAAAATTACTCGGGTTCCAACACCTTCTCCCTCTGTAGGAGGTAAATTTATAATGTCTCGGACAGCCTAGACTGACATTAGAATCAAAATTAGTTACAACTTGGAGAACAAACTTCTAACACAATCAAACATGGCATATACACCACGATTTACATAAGACAGAAATAAACTATGGACTACTGGAAAAATAAGCTAAAAATATTTTTTCTGCATATCCCAGCTGATGACAGTTGTATGAAATATGAGAGAGGTGACTACGAATATGTATGTTTTGAAGAAAATCCTCGTGCTATCTTCCTTGATATCTTTAAAGCTGAAATTTTAATTTGTTTGACCCATACTGTTGAATTGATCTCCATTGATCAGGGCCAGATAAAGTTGCAAAAACCATGTCGTGTGCTAGTACTTTGAGCTCCATATTCTCTGCGTATAAGAAATTAGGTGATGTAACACAGGTGGATTTAAAATTAGATAGTGATTCAAATTCTCCAGGCAATTTATCAAAGATGGTTTTTCCATACAAGCCATGTTGCATATCTCTGAACATCTTGTTGTCTGACATCCACATAACTAATTGCTCCAAATACTCTTTCTAAGATAGTAATGGTCCTTTTTCTTCCCAGAAGAAAGGAATCCCCCTGCTTACCAATGGTTTAAATAACTCAATTACCTCTTTGAATTTGTGATCGATAATATCAATATTAGCCTATACAGTATCCAACATCGTATGTTTTATAACCACTTTTCTAGCCCCAGAAATAACAACAACTCTGTTTTGGATACCACACTTGCTGGTTTGATCTTCTGATAAGGTGCTTAGAAAATTGATAGTATTTTGAGCTACCTCCATTGGTCTCTTATGAAATTATTGTTTAGCTATCACAACATTTTTCTTGGCCATTTGCAAAGAATCCTCTTGATTTGCAATCAAATATAAATAAGGTCTGAACTTGCCATCTTCTAAAAGGATTTTATCCCATAGCATATGCCTGGCCCCCTGCAAAGGCATCTCTCCAACCACTTGCTTATTTGATTTTGCATTTTGCTTCATCAATTCCTCACATTTCTCATCTACCTTCTTTTTCTCTTGCTCCTCTTTTGCACTTTTCTCTTCAAGTTCCTTAATCTGTTTTTTCAAATTTGTAAGCTCAATATCCTTTAGGCTTATCTGGGACATTGCCTTAGACAGAGAATTTGCATCTATTTCTCCAAGAACATTTTCAGATTGATTTTCAACTTCTTTGCACTTTTACTCTTGCTCCTTTGCTGCCAACTTAACTTTTAGATATTTTTCACTTTCCATCAGAAGTTTGGCATCTACTTCCCACTGTTTTTCCTTTTCCTCAAGATTCAATATCTTGGCTTTGAAATCATTTAAATCTGTTTAATGCTTCGTTTTCCTTCTCAAACTCAGTCAACTCAGAGGTTTGAATGAGCTGGGTGGAAGGAATTTTCAACTTTTTTTTAAGCACCTGAATTTTCTTTTCTTTCTCATCCAACAACTTTTGAGTCAATGCCTCCTTATCTTCCTATCCATCCACCTTTATCGATTCATCCTGCAACTTTTTAAATTTGACTTTAATGGCCTTGTTCTCAACTCTTACTTTCCTCAAGAGGTCTTGAGTTTTTTTTACTTGACTCTAGCTTGGATATCTGTAATGTAGCCTTTAGCAATATGGTATTTAAGATATCATTGGTTTCTCTATTAAGATGTATGATATCCATAGTGGGAATACTTTCTAGGTTCACATTAAATTCTGACACTTTATTATGCACTGTCATGGCCAGACTTAGGGTGTTTGTAGCATGATCCCTTATAGTATTTAATGCTACATATGGCTTGGGTAACTGTCTTATTTCCTCATATAGTCTTACTGTGTCATCGAAAGTTTTATCAGCCTTCTCTCTGTAAGTGTTCATCCAATCTTCTTTAGATGTATACTTGCTTGGAGTTTGTCCATCAAACACATATTCTTGAAGCTTTAAACCAGCTGTTTTGGGCTCTTCTTGTTTTTGTTTTCCCTTTTCATTGCTCTTCTTCACCTGCCCTCTCATACTATTTTTCTTCACCTACACTATTGGTTGTTCTTGTTCAACTTTCTTCTTTTTTGGCGTGCTAGAAGTATCTATTTCATCAATATCAATGGCATCCTAATGTTATCTTTTCTTTGCAGTTCGTGAAAAACTTACCAGCGATGAGACATTTCCAGCCATTTCAACTATGTCAGACAGGTTCATTTGGGAAGAATTGTTTCCAGGCAGGGATGGGATAGAGTCTTGTTCCATGCTGATATACTTTATAGTGTAGTTAGGATAATCTTCCCAATTTGTTGCTTCTCTAGGTCCAACTATTTCTATGTGCTCAAAAGGATTATTCTTGTTATCCTGTCTCCTTTTGGAAATTAGCTGGTGTGGGTCGTAATTTATGGCCTGTCCCAAAGAAAATCCCATGATTTTGAGCAGACTATCAACCAACACTAGTAGAAAATGAGAAATTAATGACTAAAAAATGACTAAAATCAGGCTATAAGCGACTATTTTTGAGTCGAAGACTAATAGTAGCAAATTTCCACTATCTTATAGCTAGTCGTATTTCACTAGTCATTAATAGCTTGACTTAGTAGTCATTGATTTAGTCATTGATAGACAATGATTTAGTCATTGATTGATAATGCTTTAGTCATTGATAGTAAATGATTTAGTCATTGATAGTTAATGATTTAGTCATTGATTTAGTCACGGATTTAGTCATTGATTTAGTTGCTGATTTAGTCACTGATTGCAACCATTAATGACCAAATATACGACTAAATAAACTACTAGATGTTAACATATTAATGACTAAGATAAATACGACTAAGATACAAGAAATTAGCTACTAATAGTCGTATATATGTGAATTTAATCATTTTTGTAGTCACAAATTTATGATAGGGCACAGAGGAATCGAACCACCAACCTCCTGCCTATAATTAGGCAGGCACTCTACCATTGAGCTAGCACCCTTTAAGAAGTTGTTATTGCTTGACAATGATAATATTCAAACAAATTTATGATAGATATCAATCTACAAACTACATAATTATTACTATTACAACTTACCAGTAACTAGCATTCATGATAAACTAATTCCTGAGAGCTATGTATAATTTTCCCTGTAACCAAAGCTAATAAAAATTTAAGCAATCACCAAGTGTCACCCACTGCCAGAATTTCAAAAATCACCTCACTCGAATAGTTACATGAAGATCAGACAACTTATCAAATGATGGGATTCAACTTTCCTATATCAAATGACCAAATTTGCTGATGAAATAAATGGTCCGATATCATGTTTGTAATCAACAATACTTTTTAGCCATAAGGACAATACATCCATCATCCTGCCCTTGTATTCCGTTGATTTTGTTTTCCTTGTTAGCTATTTGTACATATTGACTTTTACAGTTTTCTTGAACAGACCATATAGGTGCTTTGTGGCTTCCTTGGAAGCTTCATGTAAAGGAAGGTAGTTAACAGTATTTCGGTAGGGAATCCATGCTTTAACCAGTACATTTCCAAGTCTGCACAAGTTAAAGTCTATGCTTTTGTAAATGAGATGAGCATAATCATAACAGATACAGGTTCCATCTATAGAATGTCTTAACGAAAGTCTATCTAAGGAACTACTCTAGAAAACAGTTTAATTTAGTTTAGATTCTCACAATATATTCATTTGAAAACATCGCTAAGGGAATTCATATTCAAAGTTGTCAGGAGAATTGACTGTTTGGAGTTCATGCCTGGCACAAATCTCTCATATTAATGCAATTCCCATATCCATGTCCATACTAGGCTAGTCCATAATGAGGTGAATATCCATATTTATCTCGAGTCTCCAAGTTCATTACAACTTGGTGACTATAAATACACAGTCTTGAGGATGCTATTTTCTCCTTTTCTCATCATTTTGTTCTGTGTTTGGATCACTTTTGTAACAAATAGCAGAGATGAAGATGTAGATGGACTGCCTATAAAATATCAAGTTACAGGCCTCAACAAATAGCAAAGTACCTAATCCTCTATTACTTTGGTAACAAATAGCAAGGAGGAAAATGTAGCTTGACTACCAAAAATATATTAAGTTATAGGCCTCGACCAATCAAAAGTACCTAATCCTCACTGATGCAACAACAATTCAAAGCTCCAACACCAATAGAGAAAATTCTTCAATAAGTAAGGCAGCAGATTAGATTGTTTAATGGTTAAAAGGTTTTAATTTCAAGTAGGCTATAAAAAGTCCAATTGCATAGAGCACATGCACAAAACATATAGACCCGAAATCTAACTGTGCAATTTTTCTGACAATGAACACCAGAGGCTATGTTTAGTAGAGAAGCTTGGTTTTTATGTTTGTAAGTTAATTCGCATTGTGGTCAAACTTGCAGGAAACAACACTACATCACATCAATATTAGTTCGATTCCTATGAAATCACATCAACAAATACAACACCACATAGGAGGCCCCAAAATCATGGATAGGCACAACTGAACTTCAATGGACAGACACAACTGAACTTCAAAATCATTCCTTGTTAGCTATTTGTACATATTGACTTTTACAGTTTTCTTGAATAGACCATATAGGTGCTTTGTGGCTTCCTTGGAAGCTTCATGTAAAGGAAGGTAGTTAACAGTATTTCGGTAGGGAATCCATGCTTTAACTAGTACATTTCCAAGTCTGCACAAATTAAAGTCTATGCTTTTGAAAATGAGATGAGCATAATCATAACAGATACATGTTCCATCTATGGAATGTCTTAACGAAAGTCTATCTAAGGAACTACTCTAGAAAATAGTTTAATTTAGTTTAGATTCTCACAATATATTCATTTGAAAACATCGCTAAGGGAATTCATATTCAAAGTTGTCAAGAGAATTGATTGTTTGGATTTCATGCCTGGCACAAATCTCTCAGATTAATGCAATTCCCATATCCATGTCCATACTAGGCTAGTCCATAATGAGGTGAAGATCCATATTTATCTTCTGTCTCCAAGTTCATTACAACTTGGCGACTATAAATACACAGTCTTGAGGATGCTATTTTCTCCTTTTCTCATCATTTTGCTGTGTGTTTGGATCACTTTTGTAACAAATAGCAGAGATGAAGATGTAGATGGACTGCCTATAAAATATCAAGTTACAGGCCTCAACCAATAGCAAAGTACCTAATCCTCTATTACTTTGGTAACAAATAGCAAGGAGGAAAAATGTAGCTTGACTACCAAAAATATATTAAGTTACAGGCCTCGACCAATCAAAAGTACCTAATCCTCACTGATGCAACAACAATTCAAAGATCCAACACCAATAGAGAAAATTCTTCAATAAGTATATGTCCACAGATATTCCATTCTTCAAAAATAACTACACGATAATGATACAAACGGTGCTTTCTATGTTATGGAAAAAATATGTGACCTAGGTAGCATGATTCTGAATAGTGTCCAGTATATATTTCTCATGACCAGCTTCTAAATGGCATCTTGCTCCACTGATCATGGCCATTTTTCTCGACACATTTCTCAATGCTTCTTTATATTCCCCCAATAGTGTCTGCATAAAAACATTTAATTGGAGAACACGAATTTTATCTTAGACTCACAACACATCTAAAACACCAATCATCATAGTACAGCAACCCAGGAAAATACTGAAAAAATTGCAACAAGTTATTCATGCCATTATGATATTTCATTCACACAAACAACAATCCAGAATATATCTTACCAATTGAACTTCAAAGTATAAAATAAGTTCTTAGGTATATCAAAGAGATGACCTGAAGCAAGTGCCATATCTTCTGAATGCTAATAGACTTTGAGCCAGACGTCTCACTGGCTAGTGACTCATAAGCACCTTTGAAAGTTGTTGCAACCTGACACAAACTTAAGGTAAGGAACAAACTTCAGAAAGCAAATCCCAAAGTACAAGACCAATTTCCATGCCAATATATTTTACACTTTTAAATATGACTTCATTACTAAGACATGCTTAGAGTTCATAAGCATACCAATAAAGATAATCGCAACATCAAGGACAGAAAACAGAGACATGATAATCCGTACAGTTACCTCTCCTTCTCTATAGCATTCAATATATTAAAATATACATGCAACAACAAAAGCAAGCCTAAACCTGATTTAAATACACATTAGTCAATTTAAATTTCAAACATTTTAAGAACTTTGAGGATGAAACATAGAAAAAGTTTACAGAAATAAAATTTATTGATAGAACTCCCTCAATTATTCAGCTCAGTGAGTTTCAAATCAATAAAATTCAGGGCAATAAGTGACAGTAAACAAAGAGGAATGCTACAACAGTTTGACCTGTCAGAAAGCCCATACATGAAGGATGTAACCCTTTTGAAATCTCCCAGTAGAATTCAGCATTAAAGCATTCAACATCTATGAAAATTAAGTATTCCCACATCCAAAGATAACTAACAGTTGAGTCACCTTGAAGGATAGTCCACCATCTATGTTCCCTTGCAGAATTAAGGTTCCTCACCATGTCTGCATATGTTGAAGCCTTCCTTTCTAAGAGTGGATTTTCAGTGGAAGTCAACAACTACATACTTTGTGGGCCCTCTAACAGATGGGAGCTTGCTGTAATTGAGGAACTTCGAGCACTATGACTTATACCAGAAGATGTGCTACTACCATTTTGTTTAGGGGTCACTGGCAGATGACTTAGACTATGTAAAAAATATCGCTTCTCTTTTTGCCAGTCATCCTATTCATCAATTAAACAAGTTAAAAACTTCCAGAAAACCCATTGACCAAAAAGACAAAAAACAAAAGTGTTTTCAAAATAAGAGACATATTGAACATCAGAAGAGTGACAAACTAGCCATTTTAACCACATCACCACCTAAGTAAGGAGTCTATCTGAAAAGGGAATACTAGTTTATTCATAAATACAACTGCTAAAATAGGTCATTAAATTTTATTGTGCCTTGATAACCACTTGAAGATGTACCAATATTGCTTATCAAAATTTAAAATAGATAGAAAAGCATTACCAATTATTTATAGTATTGCCATGGATATTACACTATAACCAATAATACTGTAATGACATAGACCAGAACCTTTCTCTTCCAGTACATTCAAAACATTGATCGAACTAGTGACATGAAGATCTTTCTCTTACAAATCAAAATCAGTACAATCCAACATGCAATGCATCAGTGGCAACAAAGTTGAGACAAAAAAATGGCACACATGCCTGCCTCTGAACTTGGCGATAGCAAAAGTTGAGAGAAAAAGTGGCATACATACCTGCCACTGAAACTAGCCACCGTGCATAATTTCGGCATGTTTATGTTGAAGGTGAGCACCATTCTCATCACCAATTACGTGCCTGCCACTGAACTTGGTGACCTTGCATAATTTAGGCATGATTATGTTGAAGTCAAGCATAACTCTCATCGCCAATTTCATTTGCAATGCATGGGGTGACAACCTTTCCATCTGGAAACCATCTTGGTCGGTTCTCAACCAAATCATGCACAAAGCCATCTATCTTCTCTATTGTTACATTTGGAATCACAATAAAATGGGCAATGTTTCCCTGGCAAGCAAGCTGCCATTTGCGGACAAAAGTTTCATCTTGTGGTCTCTCAAATACAACAATTCTTCTCAGTTCATTTAGCATTGCACTAATCCCATCAGACCGAAATTGGTCTTTCAAGTAATGTCCATTTCTAAGGCATTTCTGAACCTATTTTTGGAACCCTTGATAACCTTTTCGGTTCAAGGTGTACCAAAGAAATATGGGAGCATGCCCATTACGACTTCCCATAATTGTTGCATCCCTAGAAGCTAAATATTCCACATCCCTTGAAAGGGCATTTATGTGCTCGATCCTTGTTATTTGCACACCACATGGCATGGGACAACCAACAAACTTATGCCCAGACACACTCACACTTCCTATTGGTTTCTTAAAGCTCACCTTTGGTGCCTGTGATACAAACACAGTAAGAATAATGAGAAAAATATTTCATTTTTGCATACTCTGTATAGTTAATGAGGTTGCACTCATCATTCACAAAGGATAAATACAACATGTATCCTAGCCAAATAAAACTTTCAGGCAAAATGATCCATGATTTAGTGTCTTACCCGCTTCACAAAGGGCATCATTAGGCCAAATAAATCCCCATCACAATGGATATAAAAACGGTCTTGTGTAAATCCCATTTCTTCAAGAGTCCGAATTACCATATCCAAATCATCTACAGCTCCCTTAACCGTGGTTCCTGTAGTTAATGGAGCAACAACTGAGATTTCAAACATTTACTAATTTTAAGAAAAAATAATTGGACAAGTAAAACTAAATATACTCCAAATTCAGCCAATTCTGAAAGAACTTCCCAAAGATGCACACACAACATATGGAGTTTGACCTAGAATTGACCTGCTTTATGAAACCTTACTTCCATGGTTATAATGGTTTGCATTCACTCTGTTCACATTGAAAAGTAAACAGTGAAACTTACCAATATTAACATTAACAATAGCAGGCTTATCCTTGTTTTTAAGCAGCCTCTGTCTGAAATCCAAACAATCAATCTCGCCTGAAATTAGTGTATCCACCTTTTCCAATTTCATTCTGTACATTTGTGCTGCTTTGAAAATTGAGTAATGAGTTTCCCGTGATGCATACAAAATGCCATCTGGAAAAACCTCCCTCCTGTATAAAGATAATAGCACATAACAAGTCAGGAAAATAGAGCAAAGATTAAAAATGCTAAGAAATTTTACAAGGGTTGCTTTAAGGCAGGTACAAACCCGACTAAAACACCATGCATATTTCCTTCTGTACCACAATTTGTGATGTATCCCCAATACTCATGTTTCTCTAGTTCCCAAAGATGGGCAAACCAATCCAAGACTCCAACCTCAAACTGCCTAGAGTGTACCCCATAGTTGCTCTCAATAAAAGGGTCACCAAGATTATTAATAGAAAAATGTTGGAGCTGTGCCAGTGCACCATAATCAAAATCCAAATTGTAAGGGTAACCTGCAAACACATGCGAGATCAGTGTCTGCTAAAATGTGACCAAGGAAAAAGATTTGATTAAAATTATCTAATTCGTAGTACGTATGTAAAATTAAAACTTGAAACCAGAAAGAAAGGTTATGCTGCAGAATCAAAATAAGGGCTCTTCCAAATAGTTTAAGTCATCTAGATTACTTTTCTAAGAAAGATTTCTAAATGACAATCCATATGACTAGAATCAAGTAGATTTTTTGTGATGACTATTTTCAATAGCAGTGCTTTGAATAACAATGCTCCTATTACATACTTTTAAGACATAAAATGACAAAGGTCATGAATAAATTGTGGCTTGGGAGAATTTTTGAACGTTCAAGGGATTTGAAATAGTATTTTTTTAAATTGTAGTAAATATAGCAAATAAAATTATAAATATAAAAAAAGAAAGTAAAATGTCATACTTTCTTGATTCAATCCCTACCCACAGATTTACTTATGGATAAACAAAATCAAAATTGTTGTTGAATTCCTCCAATACAATGAACTTGATTCTAGATTGTTGCATAATGATCAGCTTGAACCGATGGAAAGAGTCTTAGTCTTATACATACACCTGTAGCGCTAGAAGTCGTGTATGTAAATGAACTTTTTATCAACCTTAATATAGATATAGTTCAGAACCATAAGCCAACCCCAACTGTACACCAATGCAACAGTAGTAAGATCCCAAAAGCTCAAAAGATTTACTCTGGAATGCTCAGCAAATAATTGATCAAAATATTGGAACAAAGATAGCATGCATTATGTACTTTTCTTCAAGAAAGTGCAATTTGAAAGCTTGGGGTTTCAAACTGTTTCTAATCTTGTTAACAGCAATTGCATAGATTTTGACATGGAACATCAATGCATTTACCTGCAAATGAAACATTTTTTTTATTTAAACCAACCCTTGCCACCATAAGGACAAACACCCAACTGTGGGAAGGTTAGGATTTGAGAAAATAGACTATTTTCAATTGTCTAGTGGGAACTGAAATGAAAAATCAAGAATTTTATAAACATGAATTCCATGGCATTAAATAATGCAATTTGAAAATTTGGGTATCACGGGTGTTTCTAATCTAGCCTTCAAATATATAGATTTTAATGTGAAGAATTATAATGAAAGAAACAAATCATGGTTGTGGATTGGAATGGTTAAGCTTTAGATACATCTTTGAAAATAAATTAAACATGAAATCTAATATCACATTGTAAATGAGATTTACACTCTCAGCCAAGGTTTTCTATAAGTGGATTTTAAACTATTTAAATGGAGTTCAATGGTTTCCAATTTAGATATCCTAATAACCAAGATCATAAATACGTTATTTTTTCTTGCAGCTTAATTCAGCCCTAGAAATACATATCCATGGCCACATAACTGTCATCTTTCCTTTCTTATGATCAAGACAAGTTCAACTTGGTTCTTCCAAGGTTACCATATGAGAAATGCTCCCAAGGACTTGCCTCCTCGGGGAATATATGATAGAATGCCCCTGTAATTTGGAAATGTCAAAACAAAAGCACAGCTTTGAGAATATGAATCACCGTAAGAAAAACTAAAAGGAACAAGCTGGTGACCGATTTGAGGCATGAGAAAATCTGTTCTAGAAGGTTTTACACTCGGAATACAAAAAGAACTGAAGGTTGAACACATCTGAATCTCTTGCTAGTCAGTAGTCCACTTCTGTCGTATTATGATGACTATATTTACATGGAATCATTTCACCTTTAAGCCTTTTGATAGTGTTTGTAGGAAAGCCAAGGAGTTTCGATGTCTTATACCAAACATTCATAGCAGTATCTACATTGTGTGCTTCTACTAAAGCATTTGTGGGACGACAGTCACCAGTAAAATATGGACAAAGTGGCCAATCATCAGCCCTTAAAACACTACAATACTCTGAAACGTCAGGATCTGTTGCAGCAAATAATGTACTTCTAGCACCTACAAAAAAACCAGACACCCACAGCCTTTAACACATTCCGTAGAAACTGATATTTGAAAGAACCTGAGAGAGATAACTATGGTTTGTGACAAATTACAGAAATTACAGACTAGCCATTTCTATTGGCTCTAGGGAATTCATGAATGTTCCATAATATAAACATGTTATATAATTCACATACTTCCTACAAGTGAAGGTTAGTTTCTGGCCGTGAGTAATTCATGTTTTTTTAATTGGAACTACTTTATGAAGAATTTTCAGACTCATAAATGTTTCATCATAAAAATGACTGACCTTCTTGAGCACTAAAAAGGAAATATGGAATCAGGTGATAACCAGTCTGAATAATTGGAGGTAAGTCTCGTGCCTGAGAAGAAGCCAGTGCAGTTAGGAAAGATGTAAATAACTATGAAAAGCTTTAAACAACAAAATACAAAGAATTTGAGGTTAAGTAATCAGATACTTACTACATTTGTCATAACCACTCCTGGAGAAACACACATTACATTTATGCTAGCTTCAAAGGGTAGTTTTTTTTCTGGAGCACACTGCTGAACATAATCTGAAATAACATAGGCACCAAAACCATACATTATACTCAGTTGTATTTAAAAAATTAGTTTAGAGTCTTAGATAGTGCACAATAAGATTAATTGGATCAACACTAAAGATGAAGTGGTAAACAACGGTTTGGAGGGTTGTCCTATTCTGAAACGACAACTATAAGTTCTATACGGAATATAGATTGTTTCGGTCCATATGACTATTATGCATCTGCCAAGAAATAGACATCTAAATCTGGAAATAACAACTGGCTTAAAAAATTTGAATGCTGAAGGCTACAAATGAATATAGCTAAAAGACATTTCACACTCTTAGCCTTCAGTAAAAACTTGATGTTAGACGAATAATGATCACAGGGATTGTCAGTTTCTCTCAGATTGGTCAGGACTCGGAACACAAAACTGACAAAATAACATCAAACAAAAGTAGATGATAACTGCAAACAATTGATTCATAATATGATGATAAGGACTTTAAAAGAAATTGCCAGTTCCATATATACATCTCAAGAAGAGCTTTTTAACCCAGCAATTGTATTTGCTCAAGTCTATCATAAATTATTTGCTTAAGTCTATCATCTCAAGAATGGTATTTTTTGTAGATTTTGAGGGCTATTTTCCTGCTTTAAGAGTCATCTCGGTTGGATGTCCTTCTCCATGGTTCACAGAGGGTTCTCTTGCATGTTTCAATGGATCATATGGTATATCACAACCAACAACATCATCCCTTTAGTCCCAGAATTGATGGTGGATTCCATGCTCATGGTTCTGGCAATGCATCTATAGCAACAACCTTGAAATTTGTCGACAGCAGCCCGAGAAGTCAACAGGTTTGGTCTTTTCAGCATTTGATCTGGGTCATCTGTGGTTTTGTTGGGTATGTAAGATATTCATCAGGTTTATTCACAGCAGATTAGCGTGTCTTTTGCTGATAACTAATCATAAAACAAGAAACATTTGAAGATACCCATTTCCTTCAGTTCAAAGGGCATTATAAACAGGGATAACCTGGTTCCTGAAGAGCTTGAAAGAGATAGCAACACATGAAATTTCAGTGGGCCTCTTCTTTGTTCAACAGGATGCTCACAACTCAGTGCCCAGATTATTGTCCATTTAGAATCTCATCAATGTCAGTTCCCTCTTTCTAGAAGAATCCAACAACCCCATCATGGTACCTTTCAACATTCCCATCAATTGAACATTATTTTAAACTATAATATGAACACAATATTTTCAAATTTTCCATACCAGTATAAATCCATACTAAATAAATATTTATTATGCATAGAGAACTTGTTTTTTATAATTCCAAATCAGAATTATTTGAGCAAAACTGGAGCATGCTCAATTGGTACTCACAAATTTGGAGGCTTCTGTCAGCCTGTGCGTGACCTCCGCAAACCCTCCTCTGCATCTGCAAATCCTCCTCTGCCTCTTCAAATCATCTTCTGACTTTGCAAACCCTAGTCGCAACAAACCCTCCTTTGCGTGACCTTGCAAAACTCCTTTGTGTGACCTAGGGATGGATGTGGTTAAATATCGTGTCCGCTCTGCTGCGGAAATGATTGGTTGGGTTCTTTATTTCACCGGGAAATATGGTGTCGTTACGGGTGTTAACAACCCTACCTAGTAGAGGCTTGAAGGGACCATGGTGAAAAGGAAATAACGGTTGAATGTCAAACTTTGGTTAAATGTCATGGTATAAAGTATGAACAAAGGGCGGGTAAGCGATGAATCGTCACGGAATCCAACGGTGCAGAGCGAAAAAATGGAGATCGGCAGCCTATAACGTGTCCGCTTCATGAAGATGCGAGAAGGATAAAGACATGCAAAAAGTTCAATGATATGTGAAGATCAACGGTCGCTGATCCATTTTGATGAAATCTATGATCATTGTGGACTCTGCCATGTAGATTTGCACGTTTGATAAAACGAGGACGCCCGGTGGAATTGGGTATGTGTCGCTTGATCTGACGGCTGGGAAATAAAGGTGAATTACATCGACGATTGTTGATCGATCCAGAGCGGGAAGTTGTGCGGTGGGTGGAGATAAAAGGTGGTAGCGAAATCGAAACCATGGTACACGTGGTCGATTGTGGTGCATTTCGGAGGCAAAAGCGGTTTGGTGGAAACCGCTGAAAGGGGGCCTCCGGAGTGGGGTCCTATATAAACAAAGTTGACTTGTTCAAGAATTATTTTATTGGCGCTAGACGAATGAAAGGGACCTGCGTGCTTGTCAACCTCTAACAGTCAATTTCGAACACACGTAGCCACAGTAACAGGTAAGGCTCAAACACTCGAAATTCATCCATCTAATTACCATTATCGACTGAATTATGAACCAAGGAAAAGATTTGCAAGGGTTTAGTTGTATTTTGGATGACAAAGAAGACTATCTGGTTGAAAGGGACAGAGGAGTGTGTGACCCTTTCTTATCCGTACGAAGTATATCAGTTAGCAAAGAGAGGTTATGGAAATACAATTCACAGGGTAATGATATCTTAAATGCCTGTAAATCATTTTTATATTATTTTTTTGTCGAGCAAACCCTGCATTTTCCTGAGTTCGCTGAGTGGTGCGCAGTTAATTATTCTTCTTCTCAGAGAGTTATTGTCAGTCAGTCTACGTTTAGGATACTGTGTAAGATTGACACCAAAGTCATCTGTGAAAACCTGAACTTGCCCGATAACTACCCGGAGAGCCGTGAACCTGTAAATGAGTCCATTTTAGCCGAAGTGTATAAAAATTGTGAAACTGAGGTCCGTTGTAAATTTTTGTCAAATATCCTTAAGGATGGTCAGTCATTAGATGGTCTTTTCCCGCCATACCGTGTTTGTGTTTTTAGAGATGAAGTTCAATTAGTGGTGTCCTTAGTCTGTCAAGTCTTGGGTCTAGATGATGATTGTCATGTAAATGAAGTCATCCTGGGATTTCTGTTAAAAATAAGTTCATTGAGTTCTGAGTCTCAGTCAGTTCATGTATTCAGTCTGGATGAATACTTGGCAGAAGCGATACATCTTCAATTGAGTGAATTCCCAAAGGTCAGATTCTTCAAATTTCAAACTTATTTGTTGAACATGTTGCTATGTTCAAACGTCACCGAATTGTAGTTTTTAAGTACCATCTTCTCTTTAGATTTGCCCAAGCAAATCAACATGTTTGAATTTGCAAATTCAATCATGTCAGAAATATACAAGATGCTATTTGATGAAGTGTTACCCTGGGTATTAGAAGAGATGAAATGCATGATGCAACCCTCACCTGAGGATCGATTCGAAGATTGGTTTCTGTCTAAGGATTCCACTATTTTGAGGATATATAGATTTACTGGGGAGCCTTATAGGTTACCTGCTTTCCTTACTCCCAGAATTTTTGCATTAGAGTTTATGAGAAAAAGGTTGCATTCAAAGGAAGAACATTTTGGGGCCTTTAAGAAATCTTCAAATATCAAGTTCCAACCCAAAGTTGGTTCTTTTATTATCAAAAATAAAGGTGCCCTGGTATTTATAGAAAAATTCTTAGGAAGCATGGAATTTCAAAAGGAGCCAAGGGTAAATTATGATCCCCATCATATAATTTCCCTGAGAAAGCAGGAAAACAAAAACAAGCCATTTGACCACCAAGTTATTGAAGGCCTAAGCGAGACAGCCAATTTGTCTCATTTTATGGAAATTCCAAGATCTGATGAAAGTGCAAGTGTTATACCAGTTGCAGTATCTCAAGTGACAGAGGGTCCTAATATTTTGGTTAAGAGGAGTCTTTCTGAAATTGCAAGCATGGAAGTGGATGAAGATGATTCACATAAAAAAGCTAGGTTGTTTCAAGATGTTAAAGCTTTAAGTGAAGTTATTGCAGATGATCTAAAAAGAGTTGTTTTGGTCCCTACAAAATCTGTACAGGTGAAATAGTTTTCTTTTAAATATGTAGATAATTCAGAATCAAGCCCAGTTTTTAAGTCCAAAGAAGAGATAATGGCCAGTTATATGGAGAAATGAAAACAGTCCCTAGAAGAGACAAGGAATCTACTCCCGCGGGTGAGGAGTTTAAATAGTCCAAAAACTTCCTTGATTTATACCAGGGACATAGAAAGAAATACTTTTAAATTGGCCATGGTAAATGACAAGAAGATGTCAGAAATCGAAGTGTGATTAGACAAGATTATTGTGCCAGACAAAATACAGTTACATAAGAAAACAAGTGACATTATTTATTTTGATTTATTGCTTGCCATGATGAAAGTGAATAATTTGCAAATTTTGGTAGACAAGTTAGAATTTCAGTTAAAACATGAGAAATTTGAAAATAAAGCCAATTCCATTCAAATCAAAAATTTGCAAGCAAACGTAATAATTTCAGGAAGTGAAAGTGATAACACCCAAGCAATCAAAATACTGTTGGAAGAAAAGGACAACACCCTCCAGGTTTTGAAGAAAAGGTTGAATATCCCAAGCATAGAACATGTTCAATCATATGAATTATTAGCGTTACAAGAAGAGAAGGACAAGATCCACCAGGAGATGATGGAACATAAAGGAAGAGCTATCAAATTACAAGAGGAAAAAGACAAATGGGAAACAGAATGAAGTGAGCTGATATCGCAAATCTCCCTGCTGAAAAAGGACCAAAATGATGAAAAAGAGATCATGGAAGAATTGATGAGTCAGACTCCCACTAATGAGGACCTGTCTATTGTAAATATTGAGAAACCATTAAATGATTTTTCTGCAGATGACTTGTTAGTACCCATGTCCCAGGTTAGCCTAAAGGATGAAGAAATAAAAGAGTTAAAGGTGGAAAATGAAAAGATCAAGTCCGAGTTAGCCAAAGTGAATGAGAATAAAAATAAAATATTGCAAGCCACGGGAGGACCTACCAGATACGTGCCGCTGTAGGAGTAGCTTCAATGATCTTCTACAAAAAAAATTTAATGGGTTGAAAGAAAGAAACATTGGAAAGGGTCCTCTCCAAGGAGCAAATCACATAATTTGGGATACCTTATCTATAGAAATTACTAAATTTAGACACTATTTGAACTTTATAGATGATCAAAGCATATTGATCAAGTTGGCTAATCAAAGACTGAAGTTAGTAAATGAAACTATGGAGAGGAAACCCCTTGCCACAACCCAGAACGCGTTAAATTTCTTAAATTCATTAACATATCAAAAGTTGCATGATGTAGGAGTAAAGGACATAATAGCAATGGTACTATGGGCCAAAAAGTTTATCCATAAGCATCATCTGATGAAGGTAGTCCAGGACAAAGCTGATGAAATGATCTCACAGGTTAATGACTTCAAGCAGGCTTTCAAAGAGGTATTTGAGGACGTCCTGCCTTCCTTTTGGGATGAGGAGGGACGAATGTTTTCTCAAGAACATTATCACAGCCTGTTAGTTCAAAGTCGCATGGACCATTCCAAATTTGATGATTTGGAAAAGGGTCTGACAGGGAAAGTCATCATGGATAAGCTGACATAGGACTTTGAAATATTACAAAAGTTCCTGATTATTAGGGGAGGATTTCCTAAAGTGTCTTATGAATCTTACATGGAGCTGGAGGTGTCCATTCGGGAGATGATTGAATATGATATTCCAAGCGCGGAGCAATGGAGAGCCATAGAGAGATTCGGGAAAACAAAGTATATCCTTCATTCATGAAGATAGGTGTTGCGTGCTGAGGAGCTGCTTGAATGAGGCCATGTTATCAAGTTGATTTTAACTTAATGATCTGTTAGGATCGAAGCTAGTAGTTTATTCCTAGGAGTTAGGAATATAGTTACAAGACTTTGATTAAGCCGGTTATTCAGTTATAAATCTTCTTGGAAGATGAAAATTATTTTATGTATATAAGTGCATTTATTTTATGTGATGGGGGTTGGAACCCATCTTGTTGTTGAATGTTTCTTTGAAGACATATATTTTTGAATAAAAAGGCGAACGCATAAGAGTTATTAGAGATTCCTGTGTCATTTATATTACAGTCCATATTTCTTTTCTTATGTGATTGTGCTTTCCAGTGTAACACTTCATTCTGTTTTTCTTCATATCTGAAACACAGTGTTGAATGGTTAGAATTCATAATGTTTATGCTCTGATCATCGTTTCGGATATTTTATACATTCTTCTACTAAAGTTAATATAGAACTCGTCTTTGATGCTTTGTATTAATGGGCTGTTCATTGTCTCTTCTGTTTCACCCGAACTAAATGAATGACTGTGATGAAATGGTTATCTTGCCTTTGATAAAATCTCATGTATATGTCTTTGTGATATCTTTGTGTATATGTGACTCCATTGCCCAATGGTTATGTGTATTGTTTCAACCAATCTATACAATTTTTGAGTGTTGATTTATATCTGGCCTTGTAAAATCTGTATCTAAGAGATCCCTCTTTGGAAAGAAAAGCCAGTTTCTTTCTAAAAGTCATTTTTGCTGTTACCTTTGGGATTTACCTTTGTAACCTGGGTACATTCTGAGTGTTAACAAACTGGTGTCGTTGCCGGGGAACGAAAGTGCACATCTGCCCTGGGGAGAATGATAGAATTTGAAGAGAGATTTCTGTGGGCAAACAGGAATTTTTTATCAGTAGAAAAGGTTGTATATTTTCCCTGGAGACTCCGTTGTAAAACTTTTTCAGAACTTAAGGTGTCATTCTGGCTTTGAGAAGACACACACGAGGTAACTCTGATACCGAATTCTTAAAAAGTTTGGAAGATCCAAAAAATTTATTTAAAAGAAAAAATAAAGAAAAGTTAGGTTTTCCTTTGTTTGGTGCATCATCATCTCAAGATTCTCATATTGATCCAGAATGGGAATTTGATGCTGGAAAGAGTCTGTTGAGAACTAAATCTGAGTCTGACCTTAAGAATACTGAGTTTAATCCTCGTAGGTTAGAATCTTATTTGTTGGCTTCCCTCTGGAGATATTTACAACAAACCGTGAAAGTTGAAACATTTACCTCTCAAAATACTCAAATTTTTTCAGTTCCTGTGAATCCACATAACCACAAAACAGCATGTTGCCAAGTTTGAAGATTTCATTGACTTAGAAGAAGTTGATTATCCAGATGTTAAAATGCGGTTATTTGCCCAAAGTTTGTCAGGTGAGGCAAAGAAATGGTTTAAAGATTTTCCAAATAGGTCTATAATGAATTTTCAGGCTTTTCAGAATGCATTTCTAGATAGGTGGGTGTTGATGTATATGTAACTTCGGAATGTATTCTTCTATGTATCTTATGTATTGTAACCCGATGTTTATTCCGGGATGTTTCTATTATGTATTTGAG